>BQNB010006168.1:49073-98720 GCA_026074375.1 Tanacetum coccineum | reverse complement strand
AAGCTAAGGGCAAGAACTCCAGGGATGAATCTCTTCAAGATTGGTACTTCCAAGAGAAAGAGTTTGGATAAGGATAATGTATCTAAACAGAGGAGGAAAAGTGACAAGACAAAGCCAATGTTTGAAGATAGTGACTTTGCTAAGCTTAATATGGAGAATGTTAAAGGTGATAATGAAACTCAGGGGAGGAATACCGCTGAACATGGGGATATAGTTAATACTGCTAGTATTAATGTTAGTGCTGCTGAACCTTCAAATGTTAGTACTGGTGGGGATATTTTTAAAGATGAGATAGAGACCATTGCTGATACACTTGTGGCTATTAGGAGCATAAGACCAAGAACAACCTCAGTAGTGATTCGTGATGTTGAAAAAGAACCAAGGAGAGCAACACCAGTACCAATAGTACAAAGCCAAGACAAAGGTAAAGGCAAGATGGTGGAGCCTGAACCTACTCCAAAGAACCCTATAAAGGCTTAGATTCAAAGGGATGCAGAGATTGCTCAAAGATTACATGAAGAAGAAAAGGCTAAACTGGAAAGAATAGAAAGAGAAAGAGTTGTATAAGAAGAAGCATCTAATGCCACTTTGATTGTAGAATTTGATAATGTTCAAGGAAGAATAGAGGCAGATGCTTTATTAGATGCAATACTGAAAAAGAGCAGTTTTCTATTGATGAGCCAGCTAGACTTTTAGTGGAGACAATTGCAGAAAGAAAAATGTTCTTTGCTGCACAAAGGGCTAAAAAAATCAAAAACAAACCACCTACCAAAATTCAATTAAGAAACAAGATGATCACTTACCTGAAAAACATAGGTAGATTCACTTACAATCAACTAAAGAATAAGAGTTTTGAAGAAATTCAGAAGCTATATGAAAAGGAGCAAAAGTAGATTAAGGATTTTATTCCTATGGATTCTGAAGAAGGTGGAAAGAAAGCAACAAGCAGTAAGAAGAGACCAAGAGCAGAACCTGATGAAAAGAGTGTTAAAAGACAAAAGATTAGAGAAGCTTCAGGTTTAGGTGAAGAATAATCAACAGAAAAGGAAAAAGAATTATCAGAAGAAGAACTACAGAAATTATTAATGGTAGTTCCAGTGGAAGAAGTATATGTTGAAGCCTTACAGGTTAAATATCCAATCATAGACTGGGAGGTTTACTCTGAAGACACAAGAAGGTATTGGAGAATTATCAGAGTTGGAAACCATACAGAAGCTTATCAGATTTTTGCTGATATGTTGAAGAAATTTGATAGAGATGACCTGGTTAAGCTTTGGGATTTGGTTAAGAAGAGGTTCAGTACAACAGAGCCTACAGATGATAAAGAGAAGGAATTGTGGGTTGAACTGAAGAGATTGTTTGAACCAGATAATGATGATATTCTGTGGAAGCTTCAAAGATATATGCATGATCCTTTGGTATGGAGGCTTTATGATACATGTGGTGTTCACCATGTATCTTCAGTAAGAGGACATGATATCTTCATGTTGGTTGAGAAAGAATATCCTTTAACCAGAGGAACACTTGGATTAATGATGGTGGCTAGACTATTAGTAGAAGCAGATAGTGAGATGTCTAGAGAACTTTTAAGAAAGATCTTCTATCAAGCAAACAGACCAAGGCAGTAAGGTGTTTGGATACATCCTCCTAGTGCTCAAGATGCTGATAATGAAGAAACTTGATGATTAACAAGATGAATATCAAGTTTAGGGGAGGATTGTTGGGAATAAAGGCTTCTCAAGTTTCTACTGCTGGTTGAAGAAGCTACTGCTGGTGAAGATTAGAGAAAACAGTCTAAGTCATTAGTACTGTTAGTTTAATAGTTAGTGCTGCCAGTACAAAGTGTTAGTACTGTCAGTTTATTAGTACTGTTAGTTATAATAGTTAGTACTGTTAGTTATATAGTTAGTACTGCTAAAGTGATATGCATGAGATATATTAGGAATAGATATGCATTGATCACTTGACACGTTTTGTAAGCCCATTAGGGTTTCTTGGTGTATAAAAGAAACCCTAAGGCATAGTTAGAAATATAGATCTAGAAATCATTTTCTTATACTTAGTATTCATAGTTTCAAGGTTATTCTGTAACTTTGATTGTGTTCAATATATTGAAAGTTTAGCAAGATCTTGTTTTACTGTTTCATTGTTCTTCTTAGTATTACAAACTAGTTTCTGCATAGTTTGTAGTATTCACAATCTTAGTTTCTATTATAGTTGTCTTGGATCTATCCAACACAACTAAGCTTTAACAAGCTAAGTAAGATCTGTTCAAAAGGGATCAACAGAAATGCTGTAGAGTCATATTGCTGTTCAAAAGGATCACAGTTGCTCCAAGCAGGATTTTCATCTTATTGTGAATACGTAAGTATCACTCGGATGTTCTAAGCAAAGATCCTCAAGATAAGCTAGACTCTTTGTTAAAAAGTTAAAAGAAAAAAAATATATAAATAATTTTGCTTGTGCACTTTGGATTTTAGTAATCGAGTCGGAGCTAGACTCAAATGCCCACCTATTCCATATCAACAATCTTAGGAGATGAGATGTCAATAGATAAATGTGTGTATCTCCGTGACAAATGAGACAAATTTCTTTTGAAAGAACTTGAATAGCTAAGAAGGGTTGATGCATTGCATCACTGGTCCATTGACGAGTCTCCATATCAACAATCATCATTGGTGATTTTGATAAATATGTATGGAACCACCGGTTTCTACCTAAGTTGTAAGTGAGTGGCTGCTTGTTGTTCACCCTTTATCCATACATATCTTTTTCATTCTATTAAACCCCTCAATGCTGATAAGACGTCATCACTAACACCTTGTTGTGATTGTTCCAGTGTTAGCTCAACCTTAGTCGGCATTTTTCCCTTATTCTCATTCATCTCCAATCATACCTAAGGACTTCTAATTCTATCTATGGAATGTCCTTGGGTAGATCCCTCCGGTTCTGGTTGGATCATAGGACTTATACCTAACCTTAACCACCTTATGACTTCATCGACGTCGTGAGATTAATTGGTTGTTTGGTATAGAGATCGAACCATAAAACCATTGATACAGACATTTTGAAAACTCCCCCTACACGTGCTCTGAGATTCGAAATTGTTTTGCACATGAAGGAAAGAGTTGCACTTAGAGTCTTAAAGATCATATTCTTCTATATCACATTTTAATCACATTTTCTCCCTTTATTTTAAATAATAAAACATTTAGTATTTGAAATACTAATTGATTAAAATTTAAGACATTAAAAATTCCATGGGGAGAAAAATTATACCATGATATTGCATGAATCTATTTTTCTGATAGCTCCCCTTTAACGCAGTATGTGGGATACCACTATTTTTTTTAAAACTTGACATTATAAGGAAAAATGATATGAAACCACAAATATGTTGAAGACGGAGTGAGATGCCTTAGTGAACAATGTATATTATTAATTGACATTATAATTTCCACATTTTAGTTGCACTTGAATGTTTTTGGATACATAAAATTGATATTTATGAGATGTACCCAAAATACATTAAAAGGCTTTTGTTTTAAAAGCTCCCCCTCAGAAATTGATTCACTTGTTACGATGACATTGTTGAGCATTCTTTTTACTAATTGTACCACTTATAAACATTTAATATTGTACCAATTGTTAACTATATTGAGGAAGGGAGTGTTGAACACACAATTTAAACAAATACCACTTTTTATGAAAATATACCACAAATTATATTGTAAATAATTTGACATTGAAAGTTCTTTTTTGAAAAATTATGTTCAACGGTTTTTAAAAACCTTGATAGAAGAATTCTCTTCTATTTGTAGAGTAAGCGCACTGAAACGTACACTCTCCTATTACATTCAGGTCCAAGTTATGAACTGAAATGTACATAAGTCATAAAGAAAAATTTAGAAATAACATGTTTTGAAATGTTTGAACTATTGCTCGAACGGTTTTTAAAAACCTTGATAGAAGAATTCTCTTCTATTTGTAGAGTAAGCGCACTGAAACATACACTCTCCTATTACATTCAGGTCCAAGTTATGAACTGAAATGTACATAAGTCATAAAGAAAAATCTAGAAATGACATGTTTTGAAACGTTTGAACTCTTGCTCGAACTTCATTTGCACACCCGTGTCAATGTTAATCAACATTTCTAGGTACGTAAAATGTTATCGATTCCAAGAGACATGTCGAGAAGATTCTTTTTGGTATTTTTGAAATTTTTTTGATTTTATATTTTTTTTTCTAGATTTTATATTTTTCTATTTCTTTTTGTTGGTTTTATATTTTTGTATTTTCTTTTTCAAAAATATTTACAAGTTCAATGTTTGATAGATCAAGCAGATTCGTTTATCGAAACCTCTTGTTCTTCTGGAGTCAAACATCTCATACTGAGTCGTCTGACAAGATATTTAAACCTATCTTCGGGTAAGGCTTTAGTAAACAGGTAAGCTAACTGGTATTCAGTTCCGACAAAGAATAATTCAACAATACCCTTTTCAACCTGTTCCTTTATGAAGTGATATCTGACATCGATGTGCTTGGTACAGGAATGTTGGACTGGATTGCACGAGATGGCTATGGCTGTCTTTGAGTCACAATACATAGGTATTTTATCAAAGTAAAAACCATATTATGTGAGCTGAGTTCTCAACCATAGAACTTGAGCGCAACACGCATATAAAGTCACATACTTGGCTTCTGCTGAAGACATTGAAGTGCAGTCCTGCTTCTTTGACGACCAACTGACTACTTTATCACCACCTAGAAATTATATGCCACCAGATGTGCTCTTACATGAATCGAGACAGCTCGCGTGATCTGAATATGAAAAAGCAGTTAGTTCGAAACGGGTGTCCTTACGATACCAAGTAGGCCTCAAAACCCACCCATCAAACCACATAGTCCGGATAGTTTTAGGATGAAGGAAGAAGATCATTTGACCAATCATACATCGCCTTAACTTCACATGGCATCTTTCCACTCCAAGGATACATATTGCTATTATCACCCATGCATTGGCGACCCCAAGAAACATTGTGGATTTAAACTGGGTTTATTAGGACAAAGTAGATCCCTAGGTGTTGATTTTTTGAAATTGGAGATGATAGAAGATGATTTGGAATTAGAATCTAAGAAAGTTTCTTTTTTAGGAAGAGAACTTAACTCACCCGTTAAGCCAAATAAAATAGAGAATGTTAGGATTAAAGAAACACACCATTTGGAGCATGTAATTTAGCAACCAATTTTTCAGCATGTGACCCCTTCTGACACCAATGGTGTGTACTGTTACTATCACCCGCACTTGAACTCAAGTGTAGGGGAACCCTTCCCTTTATCTATTAAATAAGGGTAGAGTCAGGCTCGTGACTTGAACAAAAACAAGCGCTTGTTGAGAGGTAACCCAATATTTACTTTTCCCTCAATTAGGAGTGTCTTGTGTTTTAATTCTCTATTGTTTCATGCTTTGTTTGTTTATTACTTCGTCTTATTTGAAATCAAAAGTATTTTGCAACAAACTAAGTGTAGGGGAAATATCCTGTTTTAGAACCAAATTTAAACATTTAAAATAAATTGATTAGATTAATTCGCGTCAGTTTCGAGTGGTCTATGATTGTAATGATTAATTCTAGGTTTTTATGCAGTACTTCCTTTAGATTTGACTAATAAAATTGCGTGCAGGAAATTTCTCACTAAAAACGAAGAGGAATTTTTCACAGTGCCTGGAAACGGCGTCGGGATAAAACATGACGGCGTCACGTCTCCAGCAATGTGAAAATTCAAAAATCTTTAAGTATTTTTGAAAATGAAATGTGCAATATTTAAGATTTGTAATTCTTTTGTAAACCTGCATAAAGCTATAATTATATCATTACTCTCATCCTATCTTTACTACTTTCATAAAGTCGAAACCCTAAACTCTTATTGTATCTATATCTATCCAATGGATTTTACGCTTGGTGTAGTTGTCTTTGTCTTTGATTTACAAGTTATATTTGACAAGAAGAAGCTTGGAAGATCTTAGGATGTTTCCATTGGATGACTCTTGGAGGACGATTTAACCAGTTATCGCATGTTTCTTCTTCATTATTGAGCAAACCAGAGGAGTACTAGTTTTTTTACTTGTTTTCTTTTCCCTTTATTCGTTTTTACGTGTACTTCTATAGAACATTGGGGATAATGTTTAACTTAAGTGGGGGGGGGGGGGGAATAAGCCTTAGAAACTATTCCTTCATTTTCCATTTGCTTTATTCCTTAAAATGATGGGTAATATATCAAAACATAGCATAAAACGGTAATTTTGACCAAAATTTAAATTTTTTTATGACACATACCGACGAAAACCAAGTATTAATAGTGTCTCATGGATAGGAATGTGTATGACTAGCACAAAAACCCTCAAAATTCCACCCTAAAATTGTGAGGTTCGCCTTTAGATCTTTAGGAATTCGGGTATCCATTACTGATACCCAAGATAATTTGCACCTTTAGCTTTCTCGAGTTAGGGTTCGAATGCAGTCATATGTGTTTATTCCGTCGTTAAAGATGTGTACGTATGGTCTTTGTCGCCTTTTCTGGAGCATTGATATCGGTATTAAATTATATGAGTGTACCGGTAGTATATTAAATTCTAGAACTTGTTTTTGTGATGCATCCCGAGACCGCATGTAAGTATTAGGATTTGCTAAATAAGAGGCACTAGGATTAACCCATGTTTTAAACCCATAATTGTTATTATGGTCACGTCGACTATATAACTATCCCACACCCTTGCCATGCACTCATTTTTAGTGCAGGATACCCCTAGTACAACCATCCGAGCCTATCCTTTTTCACAGTTCTCATAATTTTTTGGTTAAGCCGGACTATTAATGAAGAGCATTGTCACCCATAAACCAATTGTTACACCTAAATCGCCTTAGCCTACCTTGTATGTACTCGCTTTTAGTACATTATAGTTTTAACCCAAGTTAATTATTTAAGTACACTGTTGCTAAGTCCTTATCCTTGTAAATACTGTTTTGGGATGATTGAGATTCATGGTAGTATTCATCTTATGAAGAATTGGGGAATAAGTAATTTATTACCCCCGATAGAGCTCAATAAGCTCCATGTTATTTTGATCCACCTCAAATCGGGTCATTAGTTAGATTGTAAATAATTGAGTATGTAAAAGTTCAAGTGTAGGGTGTATCTATAAACCCCTATGATGTATTATATGTTTAAGCAATGGCAGGGCAAAAGTGTACGAAAAAATGAGAAAAAAAAGAAAAGAAAAGAATAAAAAAATAAATATAAAAAAGTAAAAAAAAATGTACATGCTGCTATTTGCTTATGTCTATGTTTATATTAGAGTCAAGAAAAGAAAAAGAAAGAGATTGGTGTAGAGTTTGTAGAGTTTGTCTGAGTCTTTGGCTTAGCAACCAAACCAACATGTATTCTTATAAATAATTAGCTAACCCTTCCACTCCAAATTCACCCAAAGTCACCACCCAAATATATCCCATCCGTTTCCGTTAATGTTATCTTACACCTACACCCCACAACCCTTTAAAAGACCTCTTGGATAGTAATGAATAATGCTTGCTCCTAGCGGTGGAGGTTTGATCCTTTACCAAGCCTATGGTAATTTATATGCTATGACAGGTAATGAGTGTTTATTTTCCATTTCCCTATAGTTGTTATAATTTATTATACACCTGAGTGAAACAGAGAATCCCAAACACTTATGTGAGGTGCTAGTATATACTTTCCGTGCTTTTAATTACGAGGTCTAAAAGGTTGTGTTGTAAAATACTTTTAAAGATTAGGTTAAATGACCCTCATATTGTTATTGTCTAGGTAGAAAAGCCCATTTGCTTGAGGATAAGCAAATCCTAAGTGTAGGGGTATTTGATGAGGTGTCATTTTATACACTATTTTGGGGTTATTTAACCCCTTAAATCATGCAAATATGCCCAGATTATGTGCTTAATCGTTTGTTTTTAGGTTTTTAGCACTTGGATGACATTTAGAGGAAATACACGTGACTTGGGCTCATTTGGAGAAGAAACGGACAAGACTACGACATTTACGATAACTAAATCTATAAAAATAAATATATAACTGTTATGAACAGTAAAATCACTATTCATCAGAAAACTCAAATTTTGAAAATGTAATATTTTGATAACTCGTCTTAATACGAAGGCGTGGAAATAAGAAACAAAAGAAACGGACTTAAAATGATAAAGTTACGCCAGTTTTACTAAAGTATACTTATAAACGTTTTTACTTTATAAATATGATTTCACTAAAACGATTAGATGGTGATGTAGCTATATAGAATTATATGTGTTATTAGTTAATCAAAGTACTATATTACTAGGGAGTTTCATAATGAGGCCTCTTCGGGGTGGCGTATCGACGAGTTGTTGGATTTACGATTTAAAGTGTCCTACTTCTATCCATGTTTTAATCAAGTAAGAGTGTTATTCATTAATCATTCAATATGTCTATGAGTTGTGTGATTGATCTATATTCTTGATTGATCCTTAATATGCTAGGCTAAACCCTCCTTTGTATTTGTTTATGATTGCATGAAAGTCGGGTTGTGGATCCTATTACTATTGCTTCTTGTTGATGAATGTGCACGTTAGGCTCTAGAAAACCAGCTTTTATCTGTATCGATGTTGGACCACACTCTAGGGAAACGCGAGTGCGTAGAAAGGATACCATCGAGTAACAGTCTTCATACTACGTTACCCCCTTATATGGTTGATCCCTCTTAAGGTATTTCACATGCATTTAATATACTCTTAGGGGTCTTGTAATAGTCTTCATACTACCTTACTTGTGCGTTGCCTTAACGGAATATTAAATAGACGGCGGGTTCGTGTAATCCGTTCATGACCTAGGAAATACTTACACAGATCATCACAAGTGTGACAAGGCAACAGGATTAGGAGAAGCAATCTGATAAGTAATGCATGATTAAGTAAATACATCTAATTATCATAAAGTTATCACCAGTAGATGAGTTTATTAATTAGTTTAGTTATTAGTTAAACAAACCAACCTCTCAAAACCATTAGATTTACCATTGCTTTTATAAAAATATTATATAAAAACACAAAAATAATCTTCTTTCAACCCCTAGAATTCTGTTAGACCGTGATCAAGCCTTCCCAACCTATTCCCCTAGAGATCGATAACAACCCCCGAGTCTTGTCTATACTACTACTACAACGGTTAGGTGCTCTGCCTAGGGAGTTGTAAAACTTCATGTAGAAGTCCTATGATGACCTAATCATCAATGCAATACCTGAGTTGATCTTTGTTTAACTTTGTATCAACATATCTCATAAAATGAGAACTCTATTGTCCATAGTGACCCGGAGCAAGAATTGGAGGTTGTTCTCTTAAACCAGCTGCCATCCTTGTACATTTGACTGTTTTTTGATGGAGTAGACATGATGAATGATTGATGTGTTATGAAGTAAAAATGATTTTGTAGGATCTTAAGTAGGTAAAGTGTTGTTGTTGTGGATTGTTAAAAACGTTGTTGTAATTGAAGTACTTGTTGTGTATTGATAATGATTGTTGAGCAAAGGACTAACGGTTACCACTCTTTCAACTTTAAACCTTGTCTTCTTAGACTTTAACCTAAACCGTGATACAACAACACCTTATTCCGCAGGATACCTTCAATCTGTTAAACGATATTCCGTGGGTAAAATCTAAACCTGTTTCGATATTTCGCGGGTATAAGTTTATTCCGCGGGTATAAGTTTACCATATTTTGCTGTATTAAAAACCTGAAAAACCTAGCCGTATTTCGTGGGCAAACTAAAGATAATCCATGGGATCCACTTGAACTCGATTTTCCGCAGGCACTTGACGATATTCCGCGGAAATGAAGATGGTATTCCGCGAGTTTCAAAACCTGTATTGAGTCGATATTCCGCCTGCATACAGTTTTGATATTTCGCGGACACTTTGTGATAATCCGCGAGAATGAGTTTAAACCTTTGCTTTCTTCTTTGCTGGTATTCCGTGGGTATGAAGACGAATATAAACCCAAAAAATAAGTTTTGAATAAAAGCTTTGTGAATAAGCAGTAATAAGCAGTTTGACACCTAAATAAGCTAAAGAGGTTTTGATACAAAAAATGAAAGCTTTTTGTGAGAATAAGCTACAACCTAAATAAGCCATGTCCCTCTAAGCTCAATAATAAATTGCGTATCAGCTGTTGACATAACTTAGAAGCTACAAAGAAGGTAACAATTTCAAAAATAAGCTAGTTATATTTTATAGTTGATATGTTGAAACTTTTGATGAGATGGGTAAAACCAAAAACAAGCAATGATATGTATATCACAAATATGAATATTCTAATATCTATAAAGCCCAAATAACGTTGTCATAAAGCCCAAATAAGCCATGTTTTTATTATGAATGTAAGCTAGTTTTTTATTTTTAAGAGAAAGATTTAAGCTTTATATTGAATAAGCAAAGAAACAAAAGAAAGAAAAAATAAGCTGAATGTGAAATAAGCCCAAAAAGCCGAACCAATAAGCTAAATGTAACCACAACAAAACCACTAAACCCACCCAAGGTGAGTGATACCAATTGTTAAAACCTGCAATCACTTCACTTCTATAATCGAATACAAGAAAATAAGCTAGGAGATGAGAAAGAATTATAGAGAGGGAAAGTAGTGAGAGAAAGAAATAAGGAAGAAAGAGAGGAGTGTTTTGGATTGAAATAAATGAATATGTGAAAACAAATGAAAAAACCAAACTCTCCTTGTGTGGAGAAGGGTATTTATACCTAGACACTAAACTTGGGACGGCTAGGTTTAATACACGGGCCGGGCTTGATGTTTTGGTTGGGCTTAAGCCCGTAACGCATACACAATGAGCTTACTTAAACGAGCCCGTTTACCCTTTCTAGCCTAATACAACATAAATGAATAAATGACCGAGATTCCTTATTCAGATCAATATTTTGAGGCTAACACTATCTTTACTTATTTACATTCCGCATTTACTTATTTATTTATTACATCTCTATCATATACATACGTGTATATATCTTAAATTAACATAAGCAAGATAATCTTAATTTTAATTTTAAAACGGTAAAAACTATTCACCCCCTTTCTAGTTTCCATGGATACAAAACTCCTATCGACACCCGTGTCGAATAAAATAGAAGCACAATGGTTATTGAGGAGAAACGTACCCATAACTACGTTAGGGTCTGGGAGAGCTTCTCCTCCGCCGATCACAAATGCTCTTCCTTAAGATCTTTCATTGCCATTTTGATTTCCTCTACACTGATTCTTCAACTTTGGACATTCACTCTTATGATGCCCTTTCATACCACATTCAAAACACATTACTTGGGCTTTCTAGGTTGTTGCAAGAGCAGTCTGGGTAGGGGCTCTATAGTCTCTTGTTATGTGACCAATCTTATTGCAGTTCCTGCATGTAACCGTGCAAGGTCCAACTTGATGAAGTGTACAACGGTTACAGAGAGAGGTTGTTTCAACATACCCTTTCCTTTCACCTGACCTAGCATTAAAGCCGTAACTACTTCTTGTTTTGTTGCCCAGAGTTGATTCTTTGGTTGTCATCCCACTTTTTCTTGTTATCCGCACCCTTCGCAGCCTTAGATCCCACTTTCTCTTGTTCTATATGATCCATTGTTCCTATTAAAGCATAACATGCGACGAGAACCTTGTTTAATGCTCTTAGTTAATAGGGACAACTGGTCCTATGAAAATCGTGCACATGAAGTTAGTACACGTGGCAATCAAAAGTTAGTAAAAGAAGTAAAACTACTCATAGACATGACAGTGGTGACGAAAGCGATAAGTATATTTCTTTTTTTATAAGGTGTATTGGTAACCATATTTCTTCTTTCACTAACTGCAATCCAGACCGATAAAAAACCAATATTATTGATAAACCACACTTACTTAGAGAGATTTAGGAAATTGAGAGAGGATGTCATGACACTAGATTTGTTGCAAATTGCGCTTTGCCATATCCTTTTTCATTTCCTAGCCTACTTTATGTAATTGCACTTTACCATTAGTCTTGGCTTTTTGTCCATATGAATGTCAAAAGGTGTCAGAAAATAGCGCCGCGGATTCCTCTTATCAAAACTGAAATATATTTATCACTTTCTTCGTCACTGTCATATCTGTGGAAAACTAGAAGAGGGGGGGGGGGGTTGAATAGTTTTACCGTTTTAAATTTAATTTTCAAAAGCTAGTTTTGAATTTATGTGAAGTTGACGATATTGATGTTTATATGATATATGAGATAAATATGAAATGTAAGTAAAATAATGATGACATCAAATAACGTCTATTTTATAGCATCATTTATCCCAGCTAAATTGCTTGTTTTATGTTATTTATGCATGAATTGGTACTTAATTGCTTATATTTGTTATTTGCAGTAAATATGGAGAAAAGAGTGAAAGTTAATCAAAAGGCACGCATTTTAGAGCTTAAACGAAGAAATCATAAAGAGAACTATTCTGAAATTTAATACACCGTATCCATCAAGGAAGATACGGCGTATCTATGCCTTGGACTTCACTCAGCATCCATGAAGAGACGATTCATACGCCGTATTCAGAAGAAAGCCATACGCCGTATTAGATTGCAAGTTATGGAATATTCTGGAATAATTAATCGTGGACCCCACGCCAAGAAACCCTAATACGCCGTATTAAACTCCTTCAATACGGCATATCGACCAAATTCCATAGTCTATAAATACCAAACCCTAAATATGAATTTTAGTGTGTAAAAAAACATACCAAAGACTGAGAAGAAGGCATTAACCACCACGTTCGATTTTTAGAAGAACAAAGAAGCCGAGAAGCTCTTGAAATGCCCTTCAATCTATAGGAAACCATTGTAATTTCTATACTCTAAATACGCGTTCGGTTTTTGGTATCGTTCTTAACAGTTTAGTTTATCTTAATCGTTAATTTATGACATTTGTATAGTTATAATGGCTATTAGCTTATGATAATTTAATGTTTGGTTTATGTTTATTCTGACTGCATCTCTTAATTGGCGTGTTGTTTTATGTTTATCAATTTATACTCGTTTACGTGCTTAAGTATGCGACCTATCATTCAACTGGATCTAGGAATACAAAATAGAGAGTTAGCTCGATGCCGTGATAGCTCTCCATATCTGCAATTTATATATCTAGAGTAATAGGATCACAAATAACATGCTATCTTTGCTCTTGGTTTAGTGAACAAGTTAGACTAGCAGGTGACCTAAGATTAACAAATAATGTATTGATTCCCCGAGTAAAGATTTGGACAAGTGGACTACTAGTATATAAAGAGCCGTTAAGCAGTAAGTTAGTAAAGTCTTGATAAGATAGGATTCAATAAGATCACCATTATTGTCTCCTAAGATAAATTATAATCAACTATGAGTACTTTATGCGGATTTGATTAATTGTGATAGAATTGCCAAGTCTAGGTTTTAGGAAGAAGTATTGCCTAAATCTAGGAATGATATATCAACAACGAGATAAGACAATCATTGCCCTTATAAACTAAAACCTGCATTTTATTAGATTAAATATGGTTAATACGTTTCCCTTACATTAGGCATGACAACTTCTCTATCTTCTAACTATCAACTTGTGTGTGTTAATCGCTCTCATCTTAGTCTAGGTAAACCCAAACTCGTGCCAGTCTCTCAGGCTAAACCCTCCCCCCCTTTTGCGTTAGTTTAGGTTTAACTTAGGTATAACATAGAATAAATTAGGACTAACTTAGATAACCAAAATAATGATAGATTTAAGTATTAACACTTGCTCTTAGTGATCGACACCCTACGTACCAACGAACCTACAACTGATTGGGTACACTGGCCATTAGTGTTGTTTTTAGGTAAAGTCAGCAAAATATAAATAGTAAAACTTGATAATAAATATTACCTATGCACAACGACACATCAAATAAGTAGAGAGTAAGAAAGATAAAACCAAGACACAAACGTTTATAGTGGTTCATCTACAAGGATACTTTCCTTGCCCTACTCCACTCTCTGAGTCACCTACTCGAGAGACTGTAAACACTAGTCACCAATCTCCTTTATCCGGCGGAGAAGCCTCACAACGTCGCTTACACCCTTTTAATGGTACAAAGCTAAATACCGGATTCTAACAAAGGTAGAATCAACCCAATGCAATCACACTTCTGTTTACAAGGATGATGAATGATGCTATAACTAATAAATGATGCACAAGTTATAGAAAAGTAACTTGATGGAGATGTGAAACAAGATTGCTTGAACTTGATCGTCTCGTATGCTATTTTGACAATTTCTTCTACAAAGAGCATTACCTACAAATGATGTATGAAACTATCTAGAACTAAAAATGAGAGAATGATTAGTTTCTAAGAGAGATAAGAATGAGAATGAGTGAGTAAACCATGAGAAATGGCTTGGTATTTATAGGCATAATATGATTTTGTAGCACGGATCCCCCGGTTCTACCTGGAGGAGGGAACCGACCAGTATGAGGCTATAGAACCGGCTTGTCCTGTAGCGCGGATCTTCCGGTTCCTTTTACCAGAGGGAACCGGCCAATGAAAAGTCATGGAACCGGCTTTCTAACACATAATCCGAATTTTAGATTGCCAAATCTTGAAATATATTGTGTGATCTTGGTAGATTTCCCAAAGATATGGTAAGGTAATTATGTCACTAACATTTGTAATAAAAGAGAATGTCTAAGTTATTTAAATATATGTACTACTTAATTTTCACTTGTAATGATTTTATGGATTGTTATCGACAAAACACGAGGAAATGGTAAGATAGAAATAAAAGTTTTTACTGGTTTATTTGTATTAATAATCTCCCCTTTTTTGTTGATGACAAACAATAAAAATTGTTGGAAGTAAAAATTAGAGCTTAAAGTTTAAAACGAGAAGAAGTGTATTTTTATTTCTCTTCTCCCCCTTTTTGTCGAAACAAAAATATGTATGATTGAATCAAATGCAATGTGAGTCGATCAATGGAGAATCGAATGTAATAATGAGGGTTGATTCAGATAGAATCAAGATGCAATGCTCCCTCTTGACGTAGGCATCCTCTTTAAAAGAAGGAATCATCCAAAGAGATGTAATGCTACAAAAAATATGTCAGCTAATTTGGTGTAAGCTCCCCTTGCTTTAAGAGTACCTACAAGACAAAAAGTTAGAAGCAAAAAGTAAAAACTGCTACTGTAGAACCGGCTCGGACGGTCACTTCTAAGTAATGGAACCGTCTTTGTTAGACGAGAGAACCGGCTCCTGCACACAAAGTTAGGATTTTTACTTTTCAAAAATGGTTAGTATAATCATGATCAAGTAAATAAACAAGCATGACGGAATAATTTCATAGAAAATTTATTCCTTGTAATAAAACATGTCGACCATTTTTGAGACATTCGGTCTAATACAAAAATGAAAAAAAAAACTAAGAACAAGGACAAGTTCTAATGTCGGAGAAAGGAAATACAACTTTATTTATTTACTTCCTACACTAATCTAATGGTTGTTCTTGTAGGTGAGAACATCGAGGCGCTCGAGAATGTGATTGAGGATGAACCTCATTTCATCACATAAGTCGTTGATAATCACTTGCGTGCGTTGGCAATGATCACAAAACATTTCATGTGAGAGAATCAGAAAGGGATTGTTGGATCCCAAAGGCAGAAGTTTTGGTGGAAACGGTGGTTCCATGGCGGGAAAAGGTGGTGGTTGGTTGGACAAGCACTCAATGGTGTCAAATAAGGGTTGAGGTGGTGGTGGATTGGCAGTCCTTGGGGGGTAAATCCTCGAG
This sequence comes from Tanacetum coccineum, assembly GCA_026074375.1. Taxonomy (NCBI): domain Eukaryota; kingdom Viridiplantae; phylum Streptophyta; class Magnoliopsida; order Asterales; family Asteraceae; genus Tanacetum; species Tanacetum coccineum. The sequence goes on along the minus strand of BQNB010006168.1, from coordinate 82,856 downwards.
TGAATCGAAGAATAGGTAAGGTGATGTAGGAGGAGTAGAGAAGATTAGTTCCACAGGATCTAAGTTAATAGCCAGTCGAGAGGATTGTTTGGATGGTTGTGATGGTGTCAGTGGAGGAGAGGTCAATGGTGCTAAAGTTGTTTTGGGAGTGTTCAGGAGTTGACTAAGGAGATTCTCGGTGACCTAATAGGAGAAAGAGGCAGAGACACAATGGGGTTTGATGGTGGAGTCGTTTGGTAGTTGGTAGGGGGAGATAAGTTTTGGTAAGGTAAGGAAGCGGGTTGAGGGTTGACAAAACAACAAGCACGCACACTTATCCGGGCGGTTCTTTTAAATGCGTTGGCATTATTTTTGTCGTTATTTGACTTCGTCATGGTTAAGGTTAGTAGAATATTTTGAAAGAGATGGGTGAAGGGATGTTTGGGACATGGTAGCTATTTATAGAATATATCTTATAGAAATAAATGCTTTATCTTCCAAATTAGGTAAAATCCTAATGATTAGATTTTGCTCAAAAGTCAACTTCTAAGGCCTATTAGCTGGGAATAGGTTAAAGTTGAAGGGAAAGGTAGGTTTTTGAACTTTAAGATTTGTGATGCACTATTTTCTGACTAGCCGGTTCCACCGGTTCCATGTGCAGAATGGAACCGGCCTTCAATAATACAGGGAATTGACTGTCTGCAGAATGCTGGCGGTAAAACCGTTTTTAAGAAAAACAAAGGGTTCTAATGTACGCCTATATGAAAACAATGTGGAGGTGCGATTTCTCGACTCAAAAGAAAATATAATTATGAGATAACCCCAAGTCTCATTGATTTGATGTTGCTACGATTGAATGTATCCGGAAATACATATTAGTTATGCATTCCTTTAGTATTCAAGAGACATATGAGATGCATGATGGAAAACATTTTTATTTTGTATTAAACAATGCAAAAGATCATTTTGAGTGTTTCCTAATTGTGAGAGGGTTTTTTGAAAACATTAGTCCCATTTGGGATAAAATGATGGAAAACAATATTTAACAATGCATATGCATACATAGTAATATGTAGTAATGATACATATAATAAAGTGATGAAAGTTTCCGAATGGTTTATATTTGTGTGGAAATAGAATCCTAGACTCAGAGAGAATGAAGGAAAATAAATCCATACCTTGGTGATTTATTAGGCGTTTGGTTCCATGAGACCAAGACCCAGTCTAAGAAGGTTGAAAGGTTCTCGTTTGGGAGGTTTAGTTAAGATATTGGCAATGTTGTCTTCGGAGGATACTTTCTCGATTAAGATGTTTCTTTTTGGACATTATCGCGAAGGAAGTGATGTTAAATTTCTATATGTTTGGTGCGGGAATGGAGAACGGGGTTCTTGCTTAGGTCGATGGCACCTTTATTGTCATAAAGGACGGGTATGTCATCTAGTTTAATGCCATAGTCAACTAAGGCTTGTTTCATCCATAATGCTTGTTGGCAAGCTTTTATAGTGGATACGTACTCGGCTTTGGTGATAGAAATGGCTAGGGCGGTTTCCTTCTTGGAGAACCACGAAGTGAGGCAACACCCATGAATGTGCACACTCCGCTTGTACTTTTGCGATCGACATAGTCTCCCGCATGATCAGAATCAGCGTAAACTATGGTTTCTACACCTGTTCCTTTGGGATACCATAAACCTAAATGTGTTGTTCCCTTAATATATCTAAAGATCCTTTTTACCGCTTCAAGGTGTGATGATTTAGGATGTTCTTGAAAATGGGCGCATAGACAAACACTAAACATGATATCCGGCCGACTAGCCGTTAGGTAAAGAAGGCTACCAATCATCTCACGATACTTTGTGTCGTCCACGGATTCCCCGTCTTTGTCCTAGGTGAGTTTGGTTTCGGATGACATAGGAGTTTTGATAGGTTTGGAATCTTCTAGACCAAATTTCTTAAGCATTTCATTAATGTATTTAGATTGGTTGAAAAAGATGCCATCTTCTAGTTGTTTGATTTGTAAACCAAGAAAGAAATTCAATTCACCCATCATGCTCATTTCGAACTCGTCGTTCATGATTTTAGAGAAATCATCGCAAAGATCTTGACAAGTTGATCCAAAGATAATGTCGTCCACATAAATTTGGACCATGATGATATGCGAGTCTCTTTTCTTGGTAAATAGTGTGTTATCTACCAATCCTGTTGTGTACTTATGATCAAGGAGGAAGGCTTTGAGTCTATCGTACCAAGCTTTGGGTGCTTATTTAAGACAATAAAGAGCCTTTTTGAGTTTGAATACATGGTTAGGTTTTTCGAAATCAACAAAGCCGGGAGGTTGGGAAACATAGACTTATTCGTTTATAAAACCATTTAAGAAAGCACTTTTAACATCCATTTGAAAAAGTTTGAAGTCAGGTGCACAAGCATACGCAAGGAGGATTCTTATAGATTCTAATCTTGCTACAAGAGCATAGGTTTCATCAAAATCTATTCCTTCTTCTTGGTTGTATCCTTGTGCAGCAAGTCTTGCCTTGTTTCTAGATACTACACCATTTTCATATAATTTATTTTTAAAGACCCATTTAGTACTAACTAAGGTTTGATTATTAGGAGGTTGAACAAGACTCCAAACATCGTTTGTTACAAATTTGTTTAGTTCTTCTTGCATAGCCATAGTTCAACTTTCGTCTTTAATGGATTCTTTAATGTTTTTAGGTTCTACAAATGACACAAAACAAAAGAAGTTGCTCTGGTTTTAGACTTGAAATCTTAGAGTTCTCTCGTTTAGATTTCCTAATACTGTTTCTATGGGATGATCTTTAGATTCCTTGATATTGATAATTTCTTTGTTTAATGGTTCATTTTCCTTGACTTCTATATCTTCTATTTGATTTTCTATGATTTAGCTTTCGATTATATCATCCTCTACTAAAGGTGATGATTTAGGAGGTGGACTTTCATCGAATCTTACATTTAAAGATTCTTTAATCCTCAAGGAAAACCTCTTCGGTAGACTTAGGGCCGAATTTAGTAAGATAATCTTTAGTATTAAGAATAAAGTATTACTACCGAATACTTTGAAATATTCTAATAAAGGCTTCTTGCCTTTGAAAAGCTCATAAGGAGTTTTTCCGAAGAAAAGTCTAATTAAAATCCTATTTAAGATATAGGTGGAGGTGTCGACTGCATTACACCAAAATTTTTGAGGAATAGATTGTTCATTAAGCATTGTATGACTCATTTCTTGTAAAGTCCGGTTTTTACGTTCAACTATCCCATTTGATTGTGGAGTATGTGGAGCCGAAAAGTTGTGGGTGATACCGTTAGCATCACAAAATGCTCCAAATTGTACTTCATTATCAAATTCCCTACCATGATCCGTTCATATTGAAATAATGGGACACTCTTTTTGGACTAAAATTTTCTTACTCCAAATTTAAAATGGTCAAATGCTTCATTTTTATGTTTCAGAAATCTAGTCCAAGCATATCTTGAGTAATCATTGACAATGACCAAAGTGTAGAAGTTACCTCCATAACTTTGAATGACCGATGGACCAAATAAGTCCATATGTAAAAGTTCTACACATTTTGTAGTTGAAACCATGTTTTTAGCTATATGGCTTTTGTGTACTTGCTTTCTTATGTTACAAGCGTCACAAAAATAATTCTCAAATTTTAGCTTTGGTAAATTTCTAACAAGCTCTTTAGATGACAACGATTGAATAAGTCGCATATTGGCGTGACCCATTCTTTGATGCCATAAGGTCGAAGTATCATCTATTGAAGTTAGACAAAGACTATCTTTAGGTGAATTTCCCATTTTAATTATATAAAGACCTTTTTTCCTATTCCCTTAACCTATGGTAATGTCGTCCTTAAGTATTTCACTACCGGTTTCACTAAAGAGTACTTTGCACTTTTTATCACATATTTGTCCTATGATAAGTAAGTTAAATCTAAGATTTTTTTACATAGCTAACATCATGAATAGTTAAGGAGTTTTGAGTAATCGTACCTTTTCCGATGATTTTGCTTTTAGTGTTACTACCAAACACTACGTTACCTCCATTAATAGCTTTATAGGTTAAGAAGAGATCTTTGTTTCCCGTCATATGTCTTGAGCATCCACTATCTTTGATCCATTCATCCGGTTCTAATTTGACTTTTAGGCGTACCTAAAAGCACAAAAGAACTCAAGCATTTGGTCCCCAATATCTCATGGGTCCGTTAGCGTTATACATACCATTTGGTTGGTTTATATATGGATACGGTGGATAAGATCCCCAAGGACTGAAGTTGGGTGGTTGAAATTTGATGTGTGTTTTACAAGTCTTAAATTTATAATGCTAGAAATACCGATTTTTACTAAAAACACAACACGGACAAGTATACCTTTTCGTATGTAATATAGCTTAGATAAGTCCAGGTCGTCCTAAGAGAATTGTAATTTTCACAGTATGTAATTAGGGTGCTAAGGCTAAAATGATTGTCACTTATCAAAATAACAAAAACGTGCATATAACAAATATTGTAAAGAAAGCGATTAAGAGATGATTCAAACAAAGAATTAAAGCATGTTTGTTTAGGCAATGATCACTAAGACATAGAAGTGTTTAGGATAGTGTTTATAAGTTTAGAAAGCAAGATAACACAAGTTACAAATCTTTTCGGCCTTTAAGTGTAACAAGTGTTTATATCGATAAATAACAAGGAATCCTTTAGTCCTATAATCATTGTTATCACCAATATATTATGTGGAATGATAAAACACAGATTCATAAGTACCCTTTCGGCCTTTATACTTAGTCAAATATGATTTACAAATTCAATAAACAAGTATCCAAACACTCCATATCCAAAATCACATAATGCCCAAACAAACATAGAACGACTACTCTATCTCTATAGTAATGAAACACATAACATTAATCATGAATTCAATAAAGATCATATTAAAAAGAGAAACAAGATTTATACCAACTTCAAGAGCAAATGTTTGATGATTTCACAAGTTTTCAGAACGAAAACTAGATTATATTCAAAGTAAACCCATAAACTATGAACAATTCTGTCACAATAGCTTATAACTTTGAATTACACTTCACTACTACTTCTTTGGATGGATTAAAACATGGGAATGTTGATGAACTACAAGCAAGTTCAACCAAATTCCAAGAACTTTTCCTAACTATAATTCTACTTTTCACTAAGATTGTAAGTGTTTGTGTGTGAGATATGAAGTTCCCTGGCACAAATGGGGTATTTATAGCCTTTTCCAACCATTAAAGGCCTAGTTGGGGGTGTATGTGGTCATTTTTAGGGCCAAATTCGCGTATTCAATGCATCAGACAGAAAGTGTGGTGGTTTCTATTAAAAACCCGCCGTACTTTGGATCAGTGAAAAAGTGCGCCGCACTTTTTCATAAAACCGGCGTACTTAAGTGCAATTTCAGCTCTTGGACCAAAACTCAAAGTTTTATAGAATTCTTTCTCGGTAGCGTGGTCGCCAGAATCGCGTCAAACGGAGTTCATATGCTCAAGTTATGGCCAAAACAGTGAACAGGTGTTGGGAGATCTTTAACTTGAGTTCTTTCTTCGTTTAAGCTTCAATTCTTCGCGTATTCTTTCGTTTTCTTCCACGACACGTATCATGAACCTATAAAAGCAAATATAGTCTATTAAGTATCTAAAGTTCTTATAATTAACCAATAAATATAGATAAAAGCATAGATAATGCGTATAGAAATATGTATTATTAGAGCGTTATCAAATCCCCCTCACACTTAAACTTTGCTTGCCCTCAAGAAAAAATAAGGAAAAATAAGCTTTACAAATCAAAAATAGAATTATGAAAAATATTTTTGGATTTTTAATATGTGAAGACATAGATGTTTGATAAGCTGTTATAACATGACTAAGCACCTTACAAAGAAGGAAAGTATAATTCACTCAAACACTCGTATGTGATGTAATAGAGGGTAAAAAAGAAATCACACTCAATTGCTCAGACATGATTCATTAAGTTACCATAAGTTTGTACAAGAAACAAAACTGCGCCGACATGGCGTAAGCACCCGGTATATATATCAAAAGAGGACTTTTATTTGGGTTGTAACGTTAGGCTAAGGGATAATAAGGGTACAGATAAGGCATGAGAAATATATACTGGAATTGGTTATATAATAATACATGTCGACAAGTCCAAGAAAACCATGTTGCTAGTTACGACAATCCACAAACCCGTGAGGTAATTGAACCTCTCATCAATATATCCGACACATATCATAATATATCAATACGTCGCAAGTGCCAACAATGATCCAACTCTTATTCATCACTTTTTTTCTCTTTTTTTATTTCATTTTTTACTCTTTTTTTCAATCAACCCTTCACAGAACTAACAATTCCCCCACACTTAGTATTAGCATACACCACAAAAAAAAACGGAACATGAAGCTGCGCAACTTCATCTTCGTTAAAATGGCAAACACTTATATCAAAGTGCGAACAAACTATAAGCAAAAATCAACCAATCATACCGAGTAACTAGCAACCAACCGTGTGAAACTTTTGATAAGGGGTAAGGCTAGGCTAAATGTTATATATTTTTGTATTTTTTTATTTTAGTGGATGAGAAAAATAAATAGAATGGTTCAGTGGGTTAAACTAGGGGTATCTAGCACTAAAGATGAGTGCTACAGAAGGGTTTATATATGGGTGGTTAGCTAATCAGTGTAATTAGCTAAAAGAATAAATAATGTTTAACGGATGGGCTAATTTAGGTTAAATCCTAAGTTGCCCCTTTATCACATAAAAATACATATATTAAGTGAATGTGATCTCACTGTGGTCTTGCAATGAAAATCAAGCACAAGTTCTAGAATCAATAAATCACCGGCACACTCATAATCAAAGGAATAGAGCATAAAAGATATATGCTATATACATGCTCAAAATCCTCAAACATGTACTAGAATGGTTACAAATGCGCAAGTAATGTCATCGATCCCGAGTCAGATCTGCTCTATCAATCAGGACATATCTCTGATTTCAAAAACTTTATTTATTAACTATGTTTTATCCTAATATATTAACTTAAGTGGCAAACAAAATTAGATTTTTAGATTACCGAGCGTGAGCAAAAGTTATAAAAATGAGTCTAGGTTTCCAATTCATTTCCCCCCACACTTAAGTTAAGCATTATGCGAAATTAGAAGACAACTTAAAAGTAGGACAAGTGAGAAAAATAAATATAAGATAAATGAGACTTCCCGGGATTCTTAAGTTCTTGGTTGAATTCTGAAAGATATAGCGCGAATGGAACACCAAGCATGTGAATTCAACCACATGAAATACACCGGTCCAATATATCGGTACAACGTGTAACACTACCACCAATCCAAGCACCACCAATTTATTAAATCTGCAAAATAAACACAACTACGAAAACCGTAAAATACAAAAGCGCACTTTCGTAGGCAACACGATTGCATTTAGCATATGCAACAAGCCCTTAAACCTCTTCGTTTCCCAAGTGGACGAGTTATAGTCTCGTGAGGGTTTCCAGCGAACACACCCATAAAGTTCGTTAAATTTCTTTTTGGATACAGTAGTCAGGTACGAAACACACAAGCACTATGCGCGACATACTTAAAAACTACAAAGTTTTTTTTGACTTATATATATATATATTTTATATTGGTTTATAAATATTATTTACTATTATTATTATTATTATCATCATGACTTAAGATTCCTTAACGATACGGTTTAAGTGGGAATGATCCACTTTTAAAGCTTGAAGGTATGGGATTTTAGGTATGTACTCATGGAATGGATATTCTTTTGTTTTTACCACATAACATTCCCTTTTTGATTTCTTAATTGGTCGGCCATTTTCTATTTTATTGTTAACGACGATAGGAGGCGGTGGATCTTTTTGAACTTTCAGAGGATCATCAGACTTTCCATTCTCGGTGAATACAACATTCACTTGGTCGGTGTGATCTTGAGGAGGAGGTGGTGGTTCAGTCTTATCGGTTTGTTTTGAAGATGACCACTCATCAATTTTTCTTTCCATGTTTTTAAATTTAGTTTGGAAATTCTTTTCGTTTTGCTTCATCTTTAGAATCATATCTTTAACATTGTTCTTGACAAACATATTTGAAACTCTTTAACCATCCAAGAATTTGGCGATTAATTTTTCGAGATCTGCTTTAGATTGAGTTACTTGGTTAACGGTTTTGGATTTTTTGTTGGGTAAAACACCAATGGTTTTACCATCGTCTCTATAAAAAAGTTTATCATGAACAGTTCTCATGCTACGGATACAAATTTTAAAATCTTTAAGATCATATTTTACGTCATTGTTTAATTATGTGAGCGATTTCCCAGAATTATTAGGATCATAATGGGATTGATGAGAATACGAATCATGAGAATCTTGGTTTTGATATCCTTCAAGTTGGATGTAATTTACTTCATGACGTTCACACATCAGCGTGTCATTATTCATGTTGTTTTTAGAAGCGTGGTTATTTCTAAGGTCATAATATTTGTTACACATATCTTGTAATTCTTCTTTTAAGCTTATAATTTGAGAATCCATTTTTATAGTTAGAGCTTCTAATTTTTCCATTAATCTAGAATTCAACAGATTCTCTATGATATTTGTTTTGAGATTTAATGGACCAATCAAGTTTAAAAAGGACTTTGTCAAGAAGTTGAAAAGCTTCATTTGGACTTTTGTAAAGAAAGATTCCTCCAGCAGTTCCATCAAGGATTGCTTGAGTGGATTCGTCTAGACCGGGATAGAATATTTGAATAATAGCTCCTTTGGTCAGACCATGTCCATGACATTTTTGAAGCATGTTCTTTAGTCGTAACTAAGCGTCGGTTAGACTTTCACATACGTTTTGAGAAAAACTTCTGATTTCAAGTAATAGACGGTTAAATAACGAAGGTGGAAAGAATCTTCTTGTAAAAGCTCTTCTCATTTGATCCCACAATGTTATATACTTTTCATTAAGTTCGTTAAACCAGGTTTTAGCTTTATCGGACAAGGAATAAGGAAATATCAAAAGCTTAACAGCTTCACTTTGTGTTTCACCATATTTGAACATGTCGCAGATTGCGAGAAATTCACAGATGTGGTCATGCGGATCGGTCCTCAGATAACCATCAAATTTATTTTCCCAAATCAATTTCAAGTGGGTACTATTGATAAAAAAGTTGCCATCAATGTTAGGTCGAACAATGGCAGGATTTAGGAGTCGGTGCTACAGTCATAACACTTTCCCACATGGGTTGATCATCAGGATTGAGAATTATTATTTCTTGGAGCGGTAAATTTGGTTGGGGTTCGACATCCTCTTCAGGTATATTTATGACGACAAATTCATTAACGATAGGATGTTGGGTTGAATATTTGAATGATTCGATCAGAATGTATTCTTTTTGGATCATCTTAAGTTTACAAGTCATTGTTATTAAATTTTTATTTAATTTATATATTAGACTTACTAGTTGTTTTCCCTAAGATTTTGAGTTTAGTGAGTTTATACATAAGTTAAGCATTTTACAAAAAGACATTTTTATTTTATATTATATAATTATAGCTAATAGGGTAATCTTCAAAATAAAGTAAATTATTTTTATCTATATATTTATATTTATATATATATATTTAATTTTTAGATATATTTTAATTCTGTTATGTATATAGAAAATATAGGATAAATAAATAAAAAGTTTATTTTTTTCAGATAGATAAGTACAGCGTACTTTAGGAAAAGTGCGACGGCTTTTCTGGAAATTTATAATTTTTGTTTGTTAAATTTTAAGTTATCACCACGAACGAAATAAATAAAACAGAACTAATAGAAATAGAATATAATCAACTTACAGAAAACAATTAAGACAACTAAAGCGGATAATCAAAACATTAAGGTTTTTGGATTTTTTGAATAAACTAAATATAATCAAATTTACAAGGTAATATAACCAGATAAGATATAATTCCAAATAATTATAGAACCTAAGACTAGCAGATTGGGGGGGGGGGGTTGAAACAATCCCAAAAAGTGCGATGCTTTTCTGGTTAAAACGGCGTACTACGGGTTTACGAGGCAAAAAATTCAAATGAAACAAGGAAAGTGCGGCGCACTTTAAGAAAAGTGCACCGTACTTAAAATAACAGAAGCAGATATTCCGAAATTAAACATGTTTAAGCAAACAAATAGCACCAAAAACAAGCAACAAACTGATAAGAACTTAAAACAATTCCCCGACAGCGGCGCCAAAAACTTAATGTGCGTTTTACAAGACTTAAATTTATAATGCTAGAAATACCGATTTTTACTAAAAACACAACACGGGCAAGTATACCCTTTCGTATGTAATATAGCTTAGGTAAGTTCAGGCTATCCCAAGAGAATTGTAGTTTTCACAGTATGTAATTAAGGTGCTAAGGCTAAAATGATTGTCACTTATCAAAATAACCAAAACGTGCATATAACAAGTATTGTAAAGAAACGATTAAGAGACGATTCAAGCAAAGAATTAAAGCTTGTTTGTTTAGGCAATGATCACTAAGACATAGAAGTGTTTAGGATAGTGTTTATAAGTTTAGAAAGCAAGATAACACAAGTTACAAATCCTTTCGGCCTTTAAGTGTAACAAGTGTTTATATCGATGAATAACAAGGAATCCTTTCGACCTATAATCATTGTTATCACCAATATATTATGTGGAATGATAAAAGCAGACTCATAAGTACTCTTTTGATCTTTATACTTAGTCAAAAATGATTTACCAATTCAATAAACAAGTATCTAAACACTCCATATCCAAGATCACATAATGCCCAAACAAACATAAAAGGACTACTCCATCTCTATAGTAATGAAACACATAACATTCATCATGAATTTAGTAAAGATTATATTCAAAAGAGAAACAAGATTTATACCAACTTCAAGAGCAAATGTTTGATGATTTCACAGGTTTTCCGAACAAAAACTATATTATATTCAAAGTAAACCCGGAAACTATGAACAATTCTATCACAATAGCTTATAGCTTCGAATTACACTTCACTACTACTTCTTTGGATGGGTTAAAACCTGGGAATGTTAATGAACTACAAGCAAGTTCAACCAAATTCCCCAAGAACTTCTCTTAACTATAATTCTACTTTTCACTAAGATTGTAAGTGTTTGTGTGTGAGATATGAAGTTCCCTGGCATAAATGGGGGTATTTATAGCCTTTTCCAACCCTTAGGGTCCAAGTTGGGGGTGTATGTGGTCGTTTTTGGGGCCAAATTCTCGTATTCAATGCATCAGACTGATAGTGCGGCGGTTTTTATTAAAAACCCGCTGGACTCGATTGCTGAAATAGTATCTCTCCCCCAAAAAGCATGTTTTTTTTACCGACGCACAAAGAAAATATTTTGTTGCAAATGAACAAGATATTGAGGGGGATTAGGGAAAAAGTGAGTCGTACTTTTTCATAAAACCGGCGTACTTAAGTGCAATTTCAGCTCTTTGACTAAAAATCAAAGTTGTCCTGCCGTACTTTGGATCAAGGAAAAAGTGCGCCGCACTTTTTCATAAAACCGGCGTACTTAAGTGCAATTTCAGCTCTTTGACCAAAAATCAAAGTTGTAAAATATTCTTTCCCGGTCGCGTGGCTGCCAGAATCGCGTCAAATGGAGTTCGTATGCTCAAGTCATGGCTAAAACAATGGACAGGTGTTGGGAGATCTTTAACTTGAGTTCTTTCTTCGTTTAAGCTTCAATTCTTCGTGTATTCTTCCGTTTTCTTCCACGACATGTATCATGAACCTATGAAAGCAAATATAGTCTATTAACTATCGAAAGTTCCTATAATTAACCAATAAATATAGATAAAAGCATAGATAACGCGTATAGAAATATGTATAATTTGAGCGTTATCAAAATTGATATCCTTGTTGTGTTGAATAGTTTCAACCAACTTGGTGATAGTCACTTTTAGGGTATAAGGTGTTGGGTCTCCTATGGGGTGTTTTAGGGCGTGTTTGGATTTTACTTTTTCCTAGTCCTTGACCAAGTTTCAACGTTGGTGTTTGTTTCATATTTCCTATAGTAGCATTAGGCACTGATTTTTTAGTTATTTGTACAGAACTAGTTCTTTTAATTATGTTTGAATCCAAAATTTCACAAATCTCTGCAGAGGGCAAGTTCCCTATGTCTGAACTGGCCGGTTCTCTTGCAGAGGGAACCGGCTCAAGCGGTTCTACAGTACCCGTTTCTTCTGCATCAAGTCCTAATTTTCTCATTTTTACTTCGCTAGTCGAAGCTCTATCTTCTGTGAATCCAAGCCCTTTTTTATCTTTTTGTGTTCTTTGATTTTCAATCATTTCTTGCAAGAAATAGCTATTATTTTCAAACTTATAAAGTTTTAAAGAATGTGACTGAATCATGGAATGAAGTTTGACATAAGATTCACATTCTACGCTAATTTCCTTACTTTTCTCTAGGCGTTCTAACATTTTCTTAAGATCGCAAACCTTATTGTGTAAGATTTCATTTTTAGTCTTTAGGAGTTTGTTTTTGTTTATTATTCTAAGACTAATTTTGCATAACTTGTTGTATTCATTTTGCAATGACTCGCTATCTAAGGATGAACTACTATAGTAGAGTGTCGAAGAGTAAATCATCCGTCAAAGGCCTTTTGGTCGTTAAAGGCGTGTTTGGGACAATCACATATAAAATGATTATGGTCACCACACTTAAAGCATCTTCGGTCCTCCTTTCCCTTCTTCTCTTCCTTCACTATTCAGATGTTCTTTTTGTCGTCGTAAGGTTGACGGGCAAACTTTCCTCTTCTTCTAAAAAATTTCTTGAAATCTCTTACGGCCATGGAATACTCTTCATCACTACCCGAACATGACTCTTCTTCGTCACTAGATACTTTCCTTGCCTTTAGAGCAAGAGATTTGTACTTTTCCTTCTTAATCTTAGAAGCCTCCGAGTCCTTCTCAAGTACTACCTCATAGACTCTTAAGTTGCCGATGAGTTCATCTAGAGGTAGTGTCGACAAGTCCTTAGATTCTTCTATCGCCGTCACCTTCGGACGCCATTTAGTAATAAGAGCTCTTAAGAATTTCCTAACATGATTACGACTTGAAAAAGATTCGTCAAGTGCTTTTAAAGATGTAATAATAGTATTAAATCTAGCAAATACGCAATCAATGGTTTCATCATCGGAAATAGCAAATTCTTCATATTTTTGAACAAACAAATCTATTGTATTATCTTTAACTTGTTTGTTACCTTGATGAGTAATTATAAGCGAGTTCCAAACATCTTTAGCTGTTTTACACATGAATATTCTTTCATATTCCTTTTTAGGTAAAGCATTGTATAAAACCATTTTAGCCTCATCATTTTTAGAAATCATTTTCTTATGGATCTCTTTTAATTTTTCATAAGGTATGACTTCTTCCTTACCGGAATCCTTATTTTTAATGGTAGGTTTGTAATCACCATACACTATAATATGCCAAAGATCAATATCTTTAGACATCACATATGTTTCAAATCTATTTTTCCAATATATAAAGCAATTAGCCTCAAAGAGAGGTGGTCTTTCCATAGATTGACCCTCTTTGTAGTTTTCCGAATCCATTATCGTTTAAAGATTTAAGATACAATATATTTTTAAAACTTTGGTAACCTAGCTCTTGATGCCAATTGTGGAAAACTAGAGATGGGGGAGAGGGGTTGAATAGTTTTACCGTTTTAAATTTACTTTTCGAAAGCTAGTTTTGAATTTATGTGAAGTTGATGATATTGATGTTTGTATGATGTATGAGATAAATATCAAATGTAAGTAAAATAAGTACAGAGGAAGAAAGATAAAACCGAGACACAAGCGTTTATAGTGGTTCGGCTACAAGGACACCTTTCTTGCCCTACTCCACTCCCCGAGTCACCTACTCGAGAGTTTGTAAACACTAGTCACCAATCTCCTTTATCCGGCGAGAAAGCCTCACAACGTCACTTACACCCTTTTAACGGTACAAAGCTAAGTACCGAATTCTAACAAAGGTTGAATCAACCCAATGCGATCACACTTCTTTTTACAAGGATGATGAATGATTCTATAACTACTAAATAATGTACAAGTTACAGAAAAGTAAACTTGATGAAGATGCGAAACAAGATTGCTTGAACTTGATCGTCTCGTATGCTATTTCGGTAATTTCTTCTATAAAGAGAATTACCTATAAATGATGTATAAAACTATCTAGAACTGAAAATGAGAGAATGATTAGTTTATAAGAGATATGAGAATGAGAATGAGTGAGTAAAACATGAGAAATGGCTTGGTATTTATAGGCATAATCTGATACTGTAGCACGGATCCGCCGGTTCTACCTGCAGGAGGGAACTGGCCAGTATGAGGCTATAGAACCTGCTTGTCCTGTAGCGCGGATCTTTCGGTTCCTTTTACTAGAGGGAACCGACAAATGAAAAGTCATGGAACCGGCTTTTTGACACATAATCTGAATTTTAGATTGTCAAATCTTGAAATATATTGTGTGATCTTGGTAGATTTCCCAAAGATATGGTAAGGTAATTATGTCACTAATGTTTGTAATAAAACAGAAAGTCTAAGTTATTAAAAATATGTGTACTACTTAATTTTCACTTGTAACGATTGTATGGATTGTTATCGACAAAACACGAGGAAATGGTAGGATAGAAATAAACATTTTTACTAGTTTATTTGTATTAACAATATCTAAACGATATTTTGGTTATTTTCGGCTACAAAATATAAAAAACAGACTATTGTTATCATCGTCAGTTGTGGCAACTACAAACATACAAACACACCGCAGCGGAGTCCGAGGAACAAAACCTCATTGTATTACATCAACCATACAAAACGCACCGCGGCGGAGTGCGAGGAACAAAACCTCATTGTATTACATCAACCATCAATCTAAGTAAGGAGCATTCAAAATGTCTTTACATAGAGGTTGGACTTGCATAACGTTTAAACTAGAAGTCTAGAGTGTATGACTTAAAATCACGAATAAGAGAAATGTGTTTAGTTGGTGAAAAACATAACATTTTCTCAAAAAAAAATTCATGAAAAATAAAAAAACTGAAAACCCAAGTAGCTACACTTTTTTCAACAATTTTAGAAAAAGTGAAATTATCACTTTTTAAATTTTAACTTGAAAAATAAAAACCCCATTCTACAGTTCTTCACTTTTTTTCTCTAGAAAAAAAAGGTTGTTTCCTTACTTGTGTTACTTTTTTATAATTTTGTTAGAATAGTTTTTTAGTTTAAAGTTAATTAGTTTTTTATTTGTTTTTGTGTAATTGTGATAATGTTACACTGATTTAATGACATATATCAAGTGGATTGGTTATTGTAACACTGATTCTCCAATATACCATTCAAGCATCTCATTCTAACTTAATCAGCATTGGTAACATCTTCACCTTCGATCCTCACCGTCGCCGCCCGACGTCACAATCCGAGGTAATCTTGTCATCATTTAAAAAAAGAAATTATAACTCTATATAAATAAATTTTCAAATTTTCAACTCTTCTTTAAAGAAGAAAAACCATTACCTTCTCAAAGAATCTAGAAGCGAAAAAATAAGAAATTTCTTCTAACACTAAACGCGACCTTAGGTAGCATTTAGTTGTAGAAATTTGTTCGTATTTTTTCGTTTATAGATTCTTTGAGAAGAGAATAATTTTTCTTCTCTAAAGCGTAGTTGAGAATTTTTAAAACCCTTTTAGATAATAAGTTATATTTTTCCTTCCTAAAAGATCATCTCGGATTATGACGGTGGGCGGTGACGGGGAGGATGGAAGATGAACATGTTACCAATGGTGATTAAGGTTACAATGGAATACTTGTATGATAGATTGAGAAATCTCGTCCACTTTTTGTTAGAGGAAAAAAGTGGAGAATGATAGATTGTGTTTTTTATTTTTTAAGTTTAAAATTAAAAAGTGGACGTTTTAAAATTGTTAAAATAAAGTTGACAAAAAGAATTTTTTAATTTTTAATTTCTTATAAAATAATATTCTTGAATAATAAAATGTTTTTACTTTTAACCAATCGAAGACACCAATTTTTTCCGCTTTTAGCCTCTTATGATGTGCGGGTTTATTTATTGAGGTATAAAGCTTTTGTTAGAGAACGAGGTTATCAGCCTGCGCTCCGCTGAGGGGCGCGAGCTTTGACATTCGTTCATGGTTCAATGATTGAGATGAGAAAAGACCTATCCACACTTTATTGACATTATGTGTGTTTATCATTTGTTGAAACTGTATATGTGGCGGAGCGTTCTGACCCATGCCAGAAAACAATGCATAAGCAAGATCATACAAATGAATCCTTGCATTTCAGGAACTCTCATCGATCCAATGAAGTACCAAATACGACTAACTTTGGCCACAAAGTCATAAATCAACCGAGTTCGGTTTGTTTTAACAGAAAAAAACATAAACACTCAAGATTTCCATAGCCAAGATTAACAGTTAAAAATGGACAGACATAACCAATCCAATAAATGCTAACTCTCAATCAACACTTTATTTTCTGATTAATAGTCAATCATGCTTATTGCATTGCAGATGGATAGGTTGTGAAGTGTGCTGGATGCTTAACCACCTTGCCCACGAGAGGATTGGAGACCTAAATAAACAATAAGCATCTTCCTATTGACATCCCAATTCAATCACAAATCTACACTTGCTTGAATGCTGTCCTGATGTGGTTTCGGAAGCCTTTAATTTATAAATATTAGTTGAAAACCAATTCCAACTAACACATGGTGAAAGTTATCAACCTCGTTTATAAGCCATAGATTTAGGGTAAGATCAGTCCGTTCCACGGTGATCGGTGTTTAAGAAAAATGTCACACACCCCCAAAATACGAATACCAGCGGAATACAAAGATTGAGGGTGCTACTGTCATAATACATGCACACGAGTCCCAATAAACATTCAAATATACTTATTATAAATCACAATTTTTATTTATTATAAAGATCAGAGTTACATAGATCCCGATACTGATTAAGAACTATTCTTAAAAGTCACAACCAACGACTTTATTTCTAAAAACATTATTTAGTTTATGACCATAAGAAAAAACAGACAAACTTCACAACACGAGGCAACCGTCTTGATATCCTGCGGTTCCGTCCCATCCAGCCATCAACAACAATTAACCTGAGACACATGCTTAAAACGTCAAACAAAAAACGTGAGTGACATCATAGAGTTTACAAATAATAGTTAATACGCATATTTTGGTCAACAAAAGTATAACGTTTGGCTCGTAAGTCAAGTTATAAAAATATTATTCTAACTAAAAGGCCCGTGTACCGAAACATAACACCGTCAAATTCCCGAGGACGAGATTATGTCCTGAGAAGTATGCACTTCTCCTAATACTAATACACAAAATGTCCGTTTGACAGGGTGGTCCCAACGGAATTCAAACCCCGAGGACATGGTTGTCAAACCAATAGAAATCTATTTAATGCATTACCGTTCACGAACACATGTAACTAACGGTCCACACCAAAAAGCATATACTCATAGTGAAGGAATCATATTCAAGTATAAAAAAAGTCTGCGTTCAATTCACAAAACAAGCAATATACTCCCCCTCGCAGAGGTTAAAAACATTGAAAACTTTAAAAGCGAGGCCTGAATGACTCACCTTGAGTCAAAAGCCAGATACAAAAAAAATACATTCTAAGCACAAAAATCCACAAACGCGATCACAAGACCAATAATTATAGTTTGTTCGATTTACTATAATCAAAAAGTATAATCAACGATGCGTTCATCGATCAACAAAAACATATATATATATATATAAGAAATATTATGACTATATATATATAATAGTATAATATATATATATAATTATATTATATACTATATATGTAAAATATAGATATATATATTTATACGATAGGGATCCAGTGAAGAAGAAAAACTATAATGAGAAGAATAAAAATGATTTGAGCCAAACACATATTAAATAGGGAGAGAGCATTTGAAATGGGAGAAGGCATCCTTTTTTTTAGGTGCTTCTAAATGTGTGGTTTGTGTTTTCTTCTAAACAGTCTCATTTTAAGTTTTTCTTCTTTATTTAGATCTTATAATATATATCAAATAAAGACAATATAAATAGAATAAATATAATAGTAAATAATATATATAGTATATATGATATATATATATATTATATATAATATATAAATATTAATTTATACATTGATGAGAAAATCCACTTTGCTCCTTAATCTCAAAAACCCACAACATTGAGTTTGTGTAATAATAGTTCCTCACGTGTTTATCTATTGACTTTAATTGAAAACGTTATATTTTCCGATAACTTTCTATTTAAAAGTTACTATTTATCGAGAAAGTTACCATCTTTGGTAAGTTTAAATATCTAAGATATATTTTAATACTTATCATTTTATTTATATCCATGTACTTAGTTAAAAAAATTATATAAAGTCTTATAAGACCCTATGACTTGTTTAAAGTCAACATTTGACTTCTTTGACTTTATAATTAATATAAATTTTTTAATCAACAAATCTGACCACGCGCAAAAGACCCTCTAAATCACATTTTTTACCGATTCGGACAAAGAAAGAGATTTTATGCGAAACGATATTCCGGACATCTTTCGTGTTTCGCCCAACGGAAGGCGAAACGGACTCTAAAGTGCCCAAAATGGTGTCGAAAAAATCAAAATCAGCAAGTATAAATTTACCAAGGTGGCTGTTTGGAATTTAAGATTTTTTCAAACTTGTTTTTCGTGCTCTACTTTTCTTCGTTATTAGGAGTTAGAGACTCAACTTATACCAAAACGATCGTCTCGAAAAAGCTTTAATCATATCTTTCAAGTCGAATATCTAGATTTTTACAAAAACTCATGCGCTCGTTTTCCGTGTCAAAACTTTTGCTGCTTAGAATGTACATTGTTACAAAGTGCGTCAAAACTTATTTTTGACCAAAAACTCACTCACCTTACCATCTAATACTGCCTATAATTCAATACTTAACTTGCTCAACAAATCGATTATTTCATCTAACCAAACTAGAACGACGCAATAGATCTTATAGATATCATCACATGCAAACAGACGAATAATATCAAACCACAATTAACGAAACTAACAAAATAAATATAAAGAAAGCTCACAATGCATATAAATAAAATCAACTATGATTTCCCTTGTTGCTTTGAATCGGACAACACCCAAGACCCAACAAAACAACTTTCCATCAACCACTTAAAATAACACACAATCTAACTATTTTAAACACCACCCATAGTACACGAAATATCATATGAACCAACAAAAATCCAACTTCTTCAAATCTTATTTGCATATGAGGTTTTAATAGTGGAGTTTGTTTGTATCACTTGAAACAGAAGATTAATAATATGTAATTTGATTGTAATGGGCATGTTCGGAAAATAAGCCGGCGGTTTCCGATGACCAGAAAAGTTTTCCGATGGTGGTGGAGTGGTGGGTTCCGGCCGGCAAAGAGGGGGGAGAGAAGTGTGTGTGTGTGTGTTATAAAAATATGAAAGTAACACATATATACACTTGTAATTTTAGCTATTTAGCAAGAATGATCATCCCCTCTTTTCTCTTATTAGATTTTTGACACACCATACTTTTATTTAAGTTAAAAACGAAAACCGTGGTTCGGGATTTCACTTCCGAGACCATTTTATTTTCCGTCACGCTTTTATTTTAGTTTCTATCATTTAATAAAACGTGTACATTTTAAAACACGAATCCGACTCATGACAAGGAACAAAAATAACGACATTCATAAAAACAATTAATTTACGATCTTAAAAATAATAACGAGATGCGTCGAAAATTTTTACGTTGCTCAAAACGATTAACGAACGCGCGGCCAAACGGTGACTCGTAAAACGTCAAAAATAAATATTTTAAATTTCATTTCGTAATAAAATACGAAAATAATTATTTACGACAAATAAAATTTTAAATGTCGACGTTCGCTCACGCGATTTTATAAAATAAATATTATGACGTCGAATTCGCGATCGTCATACGCGTCGTGAAACTCGGGTTGTTACATTTCACCCACCTTAAGGGAGCGCTGTCCTCGGTGCTCGTCCTTTCTTACTCATCTTACTTTCGCTTGTAATGAGACGGTTTCCTCAATATTGAACGGACTCACGTGTTCAAACGCAAAAATCACTTGATATAATACTCGTCTTGACTATTCCGGATGGAAAGTCAACAAAACAAATGATAATTATACCAACAAAATAAAGATACAATCGTGGAGGCTCTTATCATAAGAGGCAAAAACAGGTCGCGAAAATATATTCGACAAAACCAAATCACGTTGTTCTAACTGTTATAGTCGCGTTCTTCATAAGGGACAATATACGTCACGGAATATATCCGATTAAAATAATTATTACGTCGTTCTCCCGAGAAATTTTCTAAAATGGATGATCGATCCAAACTTAGTTGGGGATCATATAAACAACAAAGCCAAGCGCACCTTGCTTATCAAAACCAAGGCTGAAACTTACGTCGTTAATTAAAATCAAAGTATATGTCGCACTCAAATACGGAATTATACCAATATTCAAAACCGAGAATATGCTTCGTTACCAAAAATCCAAAACATACGACGCTAACTAAAACCAAGATAGACGTCAATAATCAAATTCGATATATATATTTATATCATTATCCAAATCAAAATACTCATCATTATTCAAAACCAAAATACACATGTCGCCCTTCCGGTCTCATTCAATAATGCCTCACCGGTTGCGAAAAATAATCCGAAACACATTAGATCTCCTAATCATCTTACGATATTGTTACACATGCCCACATAATCACATAAGTACCTATTGTACGCTCGCCATCTTTTACATGATGACTCGATGAATTGGCCTCATACAAAGGCATTCATCACGCCCGCTCTCAACCAAGCATTGGCGACTATTATCACATATCGTATTCGCTTTCCTTTGAAGCTTTTGGCATAATTATTCATTCTAACACTTAGGTTTATACCCCTCCGGTCACATTTTCCTCATCGTACCGAGCTTGCCACAAAGTCAAGCCACCTCGACGATAATTCCAACATAAACACGGCTAATTCTAATTAGTCTACACTCACTCTCATGGGTACTTCAAGCCACAATCGTCAACAAGACTTTCGGCGATGTCCACCCACCTTATTACGTCCTAAATTCTCACTTGGGCGATTACACCCAGTCGCTTACATCTTCAGCCATATCACGGCAGAATGAAAGCAACCAATACGCTTGCTACTATTCAAGAGCACATAGCACATAAGACACATAGAGCACATAATTCGGCGGCAACAATTTCCGCTAAAACACACATTGTTAAAAGACAACTCGAAAACAATCAAGAAAACAATTGAGCATCATGGGCTCGTTGCTCGTTCGACGAAAAATAAAAATAAAAATTCCAACGTTTACGCACCGCGACTAACATAGTCGACTCGGTCCTACCGCATCGCCTCGAATTCTGGATGACTCAACTCATCAAGTCGAGGTAATTACGCACATTCCTACTTGATACCGCTCGACTTACGGCGTTAGTTACTTCGATTGTTCCTCCAGAATGGAAACGGATGTCACCATTCGGCTAGAGTCTCCAATCTTTTCGCTCTTTCATGCGCACAAAGTCGTTATGTCAAGGAGTAAGGATCACTAACCTTAAATCAGGTGTCGCTTAGTGCCTTATTCTAACCTTCGACGACATCAGGTATACTTACAACTATACTACCGCCACATTCTATTTCGGGGAAAGAAGTCTTTTTCACGGCCATCATATAATTAAATCTGACCCGCTCTAAACGACCCGCTAAATCATTTTCACGATTCGGACAAAGAAGCAATTTTATGTGAAACGATATTCGGACAACTTTTTAGTTTTAGCCGAGACCCGAAACTCGACGGAAAATGACGAAAATGCCCCTGCAAGAATCTGCTGTAACTCGTATTTTTAATAAAAACGCAGCAGTTTGACCATCGATTTTGACCCATTATATCACGTTTTCGTGACTTTGACCAAAAAGAGATTTTATAGAAAACGTCATTCCAGACAACTTTCGTGTTTCGCCGGAAGGCTGAAACGGACGAAAGTGCCCAAAATCGCCGTTTAGAATTCGGGACAGAAAGTATGAATTACCAAGTGCTGTTTGCAATTTATAAGTTTTTCAAAACTTGTTTTCGCCGTAACTTCTTCGTTATAAGGAGTTACGGGACGTTCGAATTACTGAAACGTACATTAGGACGAACTCTATCATATTTAAACATCAAAAATTGGATCTTATGATTTTTCAAACCTCTTTTTCTAAGCCAAACTTTCTGCTCAAAATTAACTTTTACAAAACTTATCAAAACTTCATTTTCGCCTCACAACGACATCAAAATACGCCTAGTTAACCTATCTTCGTCAACTAATCAACCCAATAACAATCTATTCTAACCAACGCAAGTGTCGGACCTCATCACATATAATCATATCGATAAAATAAACGAAACAAAACATAAAAGAATGCTCACAATGCTATAATAAGCAAAATCAATGATCAAAATCGTCTCCTTTTGTCTTAACCGAAACTCGAACCAAACCCAAAACACTAAACCCGCAACTTTTAAACAAAACCCACTTTGAAATACCACTAATCTAACCAATTTAAACAACCCCTCAACTCGAAATCTTATGAATCAAACCCGAACTCTAACTAGAAAAATACTCATTGCATGTGAAATTTTATTGGATAGATGCGTAGGAAATGACGAGGGGATTCGGAAAATATAGGTTGATCGGAATGCATGTGACTTTTTCCGGCGACACGGCGGTTTCCGGTGACCGAAAAACTTTTCCGGTGGTGGTGGTGGTTTCCGGCCGACAAAGAGGGGGAGAGAAGTGTGTGTGTTTTGTGTTATAAAAATATGGAAGTAACATATATATATATATATACTTGTAATTTTAGCTATTTGGCAAGAATGGTCCTCCCCTCTTTTCTCTTATTAGATTTTTGACACACCATACTTTTATTTAAGTTAAAAACGACAACCGTGGCTCGGGATTTCACTTCCGAGACCATTTTATTTTCCGTCACACTTTTATTTTAGTTTCTATCATTTAATAAAACGTGTACATTTTAAAACACGAATCCGGCTCATGACAAGGAACAAAAATGACGACATTCATAAAAACAATTAATTTACGATCTTAAAAATAATAACGAGATGCGTCGAAATTTTTTACGTTGCTCAAAACGATTAACGAACGCGCGGTCAAACGGTGACTCGCAAAACGTCAAAAATAATTATTTTAAATTTCCGTTCGTAATAAAATACGAAAATAATTATTTACGAAAAATAAAATTTTAAATGTCGACGTTCGCTCACGCGATTTTATAAAATAAATATTATGACGTCGAATTCGCGATCGTCATACGCGTCGTGAAACTCGGGTTGTTACACGGTAAGTACCTGGTCCTTAATCATCTCCGAGTCTCGTTCCACCTCCTTAAAAGAAGAAGAAAGAGGAGGATGTGGAACAGAGGGTCCAGCTAAAACATTACCACTTCGTGTGGTAATTGCTTTGATTTCCTCTCGAGGGTTAGGTATTGTGTTGCTAGGCAACGCTCCTTGAGGTCTCTCCTGGAGAGCCTTTTGCACTTGACCCATCAGATTTGCCATTTGGGTATTTTGGGTTTGCAAATGTTGTATTTGTTGAGTATTGTAAGTTTGCATTTGTTGTATTTTAGCTTCAGTCGATCTCATATGTTGTAACATCATTTCTTCCAAAGATGGAACATTCGGCAGAGCTTGATTAAAATTTTGACCATGGTTCTAATTATATCCCTGATTTTGATTGTAATTATTACCCTGGTTGAAATTCTGACCTCTATTCTGATTATACCCTTGACCTTGATTAAATCTGTTTTGATTGTTTTGAAAATTTTGATTATTACCCTGATTTTGATTATTTGGTGGATTGAAACCGGGTGTCCAAGAAAATTATTAGAATGATAGCAAAGCAGATTACGGTCTCCTTGAGGTTGGTAAGCATGACCACCTGAATTATAGTTCCCCGTAGTAGCATAAACATCCTGAGTGTAGCCACCGACAGCTTGACACTCATAATAAGAATGTGGACCACCACAAGTCTCACAGCTATGAGTCCCAGAATTAACTTGCTAATTAGAACGGAACATTTGTAGCATATCTTTTCTCATTTCGACCATCTGTTGAGCAAGAGCTTCTATCTCAGAGGAAGAAGAAGTGGTAGATGACTCACCCCTTTAAGCTGAAGTATCCCAGTCATTGTGGTGGGCGGTCATATTCTCGATGAGATCATAACACTCTTCGGGTCTCTTTTTCATAAAGGCCCCCCAGTTGCAGCGTTGATCGTATCACAGTGTCTCAATGTTCACCCGTTATAGAATGTATCTATTTGAGTAACGGGTAACATATTATGGTTTGGACATTGGTCGATCGAAAGCTTGTAACGTTCCCACGCTTTGAATAAAGATTCATCCGGAAGCTGGCGGAAGTTACTAATATCATTCCTTAGTTTCATCACCATAGAAGGAGGAAAGTATTTAAAATGAAATTTAGAGGCCATCTCCTGGAAAGTATGGATAGAATTTTTCGAAAGACGGTCAAACCATGCGGTGGCATGATGCGTCAACGAATAAGGAAAGAGGTATAAGCGAAGGGCGTCATCGGTGACCCCGTTTTGCTTCATACTATGGGTGATAGTCAAGAACTTATCGAGATGCTTATTTGCATCATCACCTGGTAGCCCGTGAAACTGACAACTGATTTGAACTTGTTGAATCATATGATTCTTCAGTCCGAAGTCAGTAGCCTGAATGTTCAAGGGAGTGATCGGTCTGCCCCGTCCATTTATTGTCGGATGGCACAGCTCCTCCATCGTTTGGAGATCAGGAGCGGGGATATGAAGATTAGGTCCCGGTGGACCATTATGATTTTGAGGAGGGGGACCCGCATGAGGCGGTCCCGGATTGATATTCAAATTATTACTCATATTTATCTCTTCAAAATCAAGTAAAAGTGAAGGATCACCAAGATTTCTTCGTCGATTTCGAATAACACTCTCGGGGTCGAAAAAAGGAGGGATAAGATTAGAAGAAGAAGAACGAGTGCTCATGCACTAAAAAGAAGAAACAAGAAAATATTTTTGAATTTTTTTCAAATATTTATAAAAGAAAATAAAAATGGAAAATATTTTTGGATTTTTATAAAGATAGAAAAAAATAGAAAATATTTTTGGATTTTTTATAAAGAAAATAAAAATAAAATATTTTTGGTATTTTTTTTAAAATATTTATATACGAGTAAAAAAAAGAAAATAAAATAGAAAATATTTTTGGATTTTTATTTTTTTATGAGTACGAAAATAAACTTTCAAAAAAGAAAGGATCTTCAAGGCACTAACTTCAAACACCATGTGTAGATCGTACACCTCTCCCCGACAGCGGGCCAGCGACGCCAAAAACTTATTCGTCGATAAACGACTAGTCGAGTAATAGTATATATAAGTATCCCGTATAAATATAAAAATTACTTGAGGACAAGTAATAGTTAATCTTCCGGATGTCGTGTCCCAATGAGAGATGAATTTGAAATTCATGAAAGCGTTTTGTTTGATGCTTGCTTGTCAAATATTTTTGTTTTTGTCTTTAAACTAAATATATAAACTATATAATACTAGATAACAATAAGCAAGCAAATAATCAACGAAAGACAAATATATAAAAAGATATGCTTGCTAAGTGAAATGTTTAGATCCTTAAGTGTGAATTAAAAATATAATTGAGTCCTTATTGATGAATCAATACCTTTCAAATAAATTATCTTCTCACAACGTTGGTTTTTATTGAAAACAATTTTTATCAAGCTATCGATTACTAAATTAATGCCTAATTATTCTTACCGCTTTTGCCCGCTCGAATAACCAAAACACTAATCTAAGTAATCCAAAAATCACTAATCAATATTTCTACTTTTATAATCACACTTAGTTCACTAAAAAATTAACCACTTAACAAGCATATATAAAATCTACTCACTAAGCATACTAATCAACAAATAAGAAAACATAATCATTTTAAGCTAAATAAATCTAAACTACTAGTATTGAGAAGAGAAAGAGGATAGAACCGAATGATGAACCGAATCGGATATAAAACCACCCGATCTAATAAACTTATTTAAAATTTAAAGCTTAAAACTTAATTAATATCTCAATAACTAATTAGCTAGTAAAGGTATGAACTTTATTCACTAATTAGCTAGATAAATACTCAAAAAGCTTAAAACTTTATCTAAGAAATAAGCTTAGAAGACCCTTAAGCTCCACGCCTCATGAGTAGAATCGAATCCATCAAATCACAATGGTTAAACAATATGAATAAGCTATAAGCTAAAAACTTTAATTTTAAAATATTAAGTATTTTGAAATAGAAAAGCTAAAGCTAGTAGAACTAAAAACTAAATTAAAAGGTTTTGGAAAAATAAGATAAAAAGGTAAAATAAGCTAGAAATAAGCTAATCGAATAAGCTATTAAATAGCTTAATTCGATAACTAAGGGAGAAAAAGAAATCGAAAATAAGCTAGGCTTATTTTTCGAATATATAAGCTTAAAATCAAATCGAAAAAGCTATTGGAGCTTGTCCGAATAAGAGATAATAAGCTTTTAAGCAATAAGCCAAAATAAGCTTAAAGAGAAAAGAAAAGAAAAATAGAGGATTAGAGAAAGAATAAGCTCAAGTAACATCTTCAATAATCTTCATCTTCATTAATAAGCTAAAAGAGTTGATTACAATAAACTAAATAAGCTATAAAAGCTTTTACAATAATTCCTAAAATAAGCTAAGCATTAAAATAAGCTACTACTACTATTTTGAGAGAAAACTTAATTCCTAAAATAAGCTAAACATTAAAATAAGCTACTACTACTATTTTGAGAGAAAACTAATTATATCAAAAAACTACACTAAATCTAACACTACTCCTACACCT
Organism: Tanacetum coccineum; assembly: GCA_026074375.1. Taxonomy (NCBI): domain Eukaryota; kingdom Viridiplantae; phylum Streptophyta; class Magnoliopsida; order Asterales; family Asteraceae; genus Tanacetum; species Tanacetum coccineum. Next base: position 55,712 of record BQNB010006168.1, on the reverse strand, counting down.
ACTACTACACTAATATCTAATACTAATACTAATACTCTAATAATCCTTCAACAGCTGTTGCGTGCGTGTATTTAAAGCCACCCCCCACAAGGGCATTTTCGTCCATTCACTACGCCAACCAATCAGAGCCCAAGAAACAGGGGTATTTTGGTAATTTTTGCTGGTGAGGAAATTTCCATGAAGGTGCTCCACCGCCAATGATTGGCATCATTTTCATGGGATCCAACAACCTCGGGTGACAGCTGCTTAATTCCTGATCCACCAGTAGCGTGAAGACACGTGGCCTTCTAGAATTTACTTTTGTTGGCTCGGGTACACGAACCAACCACCGAGCATGTCGAACCAATCTCCGAGCCAGCCAACGAACCACGAACCAAACCCAAGCCTCCACCTCATAACCGAACCTGTAATAGATATTTTATGGCTAGCAGTGCCACGTGTCACCACGTGAGTGGTGCCACGTAGTAGGGGTCCACTGTCACCGGCACCACCAGAGCCACCAGTCAACGATGGTAAACGGTGGCGATCAACGGTGGCCAACAACGGTCAACGGTGGCGGACCACCGTGAACCACCACCGGACCACCACCGTACCTCCGGTCAACGGTGGTTGACCGCCAGTCAACGGTCGGGTCGGGTCAATGGTTGGGTCAGGTCGCCACGTGGACCACTTAAAGAGGGCCACGTGGCAGACGAGTATATAACCTAGCAATAGCAAAGTGAGGAGTCAAACCCGAGACCTCTCGGTCCAGGGTTTAACTCAACCCACTTTACCAACTGCTCTGGCTATAACCATCATAATATATAGTGAATTTAAATGTATTTATGGGCTAATAAGATGGGTTGGGCTTATTATAACTAAAAGGTTCAAATAAGGTCTCGTATGGTTCAAATAAGAATGGTTCAAATAGCAAGTAGGGTACCGTTGGATTCATAATTTCGTGCTCTTTCCAATGGAGTGCTTGGGGAATTTTCACGACCTCGTTTGAACCTCGATAAATGTGACAACGTCGTCGAAAGTTACCCGAAATTTACCGTTTTTGCTTTGTTCTCAATCCTTTGTACCTATAAAACATAAAAACACAACACAAACATATTTGTAAGATAATTGTTCATATTTTAGTGTTATTAGTCCATTTTATAGTGTTTTCTAGGGCATAAATGATGTGTGTTTAAGCACACATCAGTCTCTCAGACTGAAAACCCTCCTAATCCGTTAGAATTAGGTAACATAGGTTTAACTTAGAATTAACTTAGATTAGAACTAACATAGATAACTAAAATACTGGTAGACTTAGGAATTAACACTCTCGCTCTTAGTGATCGACACCCTACTTACCAGCGAAGCTACAACTGATCGAGTACACTGCTTGTTAGTGTTGTTTTTAGGTATACTCAGCAAAATATAAATGTAAAACTTGATAACAAATAATACCTACGCACAACGACACATTAGAACTCCTGGTGTTTGGCAAAGCACCTGCTGGGGCAACAACTTGTAAACAACGTATACTTAAGGCTTCGGTGTCATGAGCTTAGTGCAATAGTAAACACTTTCTTGTGATATTATATGTGTTACAATAGTCATACACTTGAAACCTGTGGTCCACACTACTTTTACCGAACATTACTGATTTCTGAAACCTATGAAGTCACCAACTTTATGTTGACATTTTAGCATGTATTTCTCAGGTCCGTAACTTCATGGTACTTGGATAACATTTTGGAGCATCATTCTAGAGTCACATTTTGCGACATTATCACATTGAAGATTTATTGCATTACTTATAAACATTTGGTTATGTACTAAAATCTTTATGTACTTACGTTGTGAACTCGTAGAAACTATGTCCTTTTGTTAAACTTTTAAATGATATCAAATGTTATTTTAAAACGACTCATGTAGAGGTCATTCTTTATGACTAGTGACTTTGTGCTATGAAGTCACGCCCCCGATTACCTTCCGCTGCACATAGTTTGGGGGTGTGACAATAATCGAACGATTCTTTATGAAACAAGTTGTTGCGATTGCTTCAGCTCAAATAAATAATGGTAAATTCGCAAATGTAAGCATAGTTCTCGCAGCTTCGACTAAGGTACGATTTCTCCTTTCCACGACACCATTTTGTTGTGGCGTTCTTGTAACAGAAAATTGTTGAGTAATTCTGACCTTATCAAAGAACTCAGTAAGAGTTTTGTTTTTGAATTAGTACCATTATCCGTTCATACTCTTTGAACTTGAAGTTGAAGATTCACTTGGGTTTTCTTGATAAACGAAATGATCACTTCTGACGCTTCATCTTTTGAACGAAGAAAGAAGACCCATGTGTACCGTGAATAATCATCGACAAGAAATAAAACATATCACTTTCCACTAATACTTTCGACACGCATCAGACCACACAAATCCATATGAAGAAGATAACGTGGCTTATTCGAAGCAAAAACCGTTTTGGACTTGTGATGTTTCTGATGAATCTTCTCTTGTTCACACGCTGAACACAAATGATCTTTTCAAATTTCATTTTAGGAAGACGTCGAACAAGATTGTTTTTCACAAGGTTATCGATTGTGGTGAAATTAAGATGAGAAAGACGTTGATGCCACAACCAAGAATGAGAAGAAGTATCCTTTGCTAGAAGACAAACCAAAGAATTTGAAGCGATGTCGTTAAGAGAAATAGTATACAAATTTGATTAACGGTCACCGGTAAGCAAATCTACACCCTCTTCGGTTCGAATAAAACATGTAGACTTTCGAAAGGCGACTTTAAGACCTTTGTCACAAAATTGTCCAATGCTAAATAAGTTGTGTCCTAAACCTTTGACATAGTAAACTTTCTTGATCGTCATTGATCCAAGAACCACATCTCCATAGCCAGCAATCATCGTATAATGATTATTACTGTTAGGATCATAAATGTGTCGATTATGATACTTTAAGTAGTTTTATTTATTATTAGTGTTTAGTCTTTATTTTACAAATTAGAAAGTAGTTTGTAATAAGGAGAAATAATCTAAAAGTGAAAAATAGCATATTATCCAAAGAATAGGGACTAGATTGCAAAATTAGGAAAATAAAGGAAGGAAAGCTAACCTCCCTATCTTATAAATACCCACCTAATCATAATTAGGTGGTTAAGGGTTGTAACAAACTCACTTTCCCTCCCATTTCTCTTTTTTATAAAATTTGGAAAATTGTGAAAGTCTTGCCTTCCTCTCTTAATTCTCTCTATTCTAAACCTTCCTAAATCGTGTGATTCAAGATAAAAATGAGACCTAACAAGTGGTATCATAAGTGATCTATTTTATGATCGAGATCGTTATCGAGAATAATGTGATGATTATTCTGTGATTTTTGGTGGTTTCGAGTGATCATTTGAGCTTATTGAGCATTTTCAACATCATATATCATCCGTACAGCATTTTTTTACAGCAAAAATGGATAAGACGTGATCGTTTTGGTTATTTTGAGCAATTTCGGTATCATTTCGTGTGTTTTATACAAATTTGATAAGGGAATTGATCATTACGAAGGAGTTTATCGAAGTTGTAACCATTTCGGACGTCTTATTGTTGCTAGATCGAGTTGTAATAGTTATACATGTTTTCAGTTGTATCGAAAAATGTATTTTAGGTGTTTTTTTGTTAAACTCGGAAGTTGTTGCCGAGATTGGTATGTTACACATATTTTCGGTTTTATCAAAAACTATGTATTAGGAATACGTCTCATTCTCGAAAATAAGCATAAAAGTTGTAATAGATACATAATTTCTCGGTTTTATCAAGATTTGTGTTAGGAAAATTAATTTCGATATCAAAAACACATTTTTAACACAATTTCGGTTTTATCGAAATTGTGTTAAACGGACAAAAAGAATCAGTTTTGACCAGTGTTGTAAAAATTGGTCTAGGCGGCCGATTAATCGGCGCCTAGGCGCTAGTCGGGGATTAACCGCCTTGATTTTCACTAATCGGCATTATTAATCATTTTGGTTAAAAATCGGTCAACATACTGATTAATCGGATAAAAATCGGCCAAATCGGGCATAAATCGGCCGAATCAGACAAAAATCGGCTAAATCGGCCATCTTGATTAAGCATAGAAATCGTCCATATCGGGGATTAATCGGTCAAATCAGACAAAATCGGCTAAATCGAGAAAATTAGGCATATAATTTCAAAATTTTATAATTTTATATATAAAAAGTCCAATCCGATTAATCCCCGGTTAATCCCCACCTAACAGATTAATCGCTAGGCGGTACCCGTCCGCCTAGCTAACACCTAGAAATTTTTGCAACCTTGGTTTTGACATTATAATACGGATTTGTAAATCGTAAAGTGATTATTTCTTTTGGTTTTATCGAAATTGTGATCATTTTCGAATTCAAAGTGTCAAAACCACATTTTCGGTTTCATCGAAATTGTGAGATTCATTTTCGGAAACATCTTAAACAGATCAAGTTTTATCAAAATTGATATTATTACAGTTTTATCGTGATAGTTATATCGAATTTTGATTAAAAAGTTTTTCAAAAAGTGTGTATATCGAATTTAGTGTTGTCCGAGAAATATTCCGAATTTTAGTTTACCGAGATTAGTGTTGTCCGAGATTAGTGTTGTTCAAGAACAGTGTTTCCGAAATTAAGTATTTTAGACACGTTTCTCACTTCCGAATTTGGACATCGAATTTGTGACACGTGTCAAACTCGACAAGTATTGAAGTTTCTGGAAAATCACAAATAGAACTCTTTTTCGTCTACAAAGATCCAATCTTTGAGTCACAAGATATGTCGACGTCTAATACACATCAAAAATCTCTTGCTGATGCCGGTTCTGAGACTAGACCTCCGATGCTTAAAAGAGATAGTTATATACCATAGGCAAGTCGTTTTATAAGGTACCTCAATCGAAAGAGATAAAATAGAAAGTTGCTTAACAAGGCAATTGATGAAGGTCTATATGAGTTTAAAGAATTCACTCCTTCTGAAATTGAAGAACCAAGGATGCAAAAAGAAAAGGATTTAAGAGGAGATGATTTGAAACACTATAAAGCTGAGATTGAAGCAATGAACTTAATTTTAATCTATATCCCAAGTGACATATATAACTCTGTGGATGCTTGCACAACTGCACAAGCCATGTGGCAAAGATTTGAACGTTTATTGTGAGGAACTGTGCAAAACAAAGTTGATAGGGAAACACGCTTTAATAATGAGTTTGATCAATTCGTTGCTGAACCAAAAGAAGCACTTGTGTCTCTCTATAATCGTTTTGCTCAGCTAATGAATGATTTGGAAAGAAATGGCATCATATTTCCAAAAGTCATTGTTAACACAAAGTTCCTAAATTGTTTACAACCTGAATGGCTGAAGTATGTCACTCAAGTTCGTCTTGCAAAAAGATTGACAGGGGATACTTATGATGATTTTTTTTATTACCTTCAATAATTTAAGAAAGTGGTAAATACATCTAGAGCAAAGAAGATGGAAAAATCACATGATCCTCTTACATTGGTGGCACATACGAGTTCCTCTTCCAGAACTACCTCATCTTACTATGTCACACATCCTTCTTTAGTGGTTGATTATGATGATGATTATCAAGGGGATGCAGTACAAAACACTTTTGAAGACCCACTTCTGCAATGATTTTACTTGCTCGTGCCATCACTCAATGTTTCTCTAATCTAACAAATAATCGTCTTCGTACTTCTTCCAACACCAGAAATCAAGCAATTGTTCAAGGTGACAGAGTAAACATTCAAAGCAGAAATTCTAGTAATGATGGCAAAAATACAAGACATTCATATGTTCAAGAGGAAATCATTGAGGGTAACAATGTTCATAATGATGCTGGAAACATACAAGGAACTCTTTGAACTACGTCTTCAGGAACTGCTGCAAATGTTCAATGCTACAACTGCAGTGAGAAAGGTCATTATGCTTATAATTGTCCAAAGCCAAGAGTTCGAGATTCAAAGTACTTCATGGAACAGATGTTGCTAGCAAAACATGATGAAGCAGGAGTAATTCTTACCGATGAACAGAATGATTTTCTTTTTGCTGATGCTTCTCAGATGGAAGAAATTGAGGATTTAAGTGCGAATATATGCTTGATGGCTAGAATTCAACCACCAAACTTTGATTCTGATGCAGGGCCAAGCTATGATTCTGCATTTCTCAGTGAGGTACAAACACCATCCACTAGTTATGTGAATCCATTATTTGCTAAAGATAAACAAGAGCAAAAGTATCAGAAGCAACCTAAAATTATTAACAACACAATTGGTGATGATCAAATTGATAGCAATATTATATTTGATGAACCAAATGAAGATGTTAATAGTGGCAGTGTTGAATACGATAACAATGTTCAAGAATCATATGAATTAGTGCAACTAGCTAGAAATGCGTATAAGGAAGCTAAGAAACAACAAATAATTGCTAAAAAAGTTCAACAACAAAACGCAGTGTTGACGAAACAGCTTAAGTCATATAAGGAAAAGGTTCGGGTTTTTGAAATGACCAAAGGAAATAACACTACCTATTTTAACGAATATATTAAGGCTGGTCGAAAAGCAAGACGATTTGAAAAGGATTCGCAATCTTAATTTATTCATGATCAAGACATTATTC
>BQNB010006168.1:21794-43286 GCA_026074375.1 Tanacetum coccineum | reverse complement strand
ATGACAAAAGAAAATTTTATAAAAAAGAAAAATATTTTTTTATTAATTTTTGGATTTTTTATGAATTTTTAAAGATTAAATACTAATTAAAACTAAGTAAATAGAAAAAGACAAAAAATAAAAGTTATAAAAATTCTGAAAAAATAAAATAAAATAAAGAAAAAGTTAACAATTCTAAAAATATAAAAATGCCCAAATTTTACTGATTTAAATAAAAGTAATTAAACTAATTAGATTTAAACCTAAATTAATTATTTAATTAAATAAAACTAACTGCTGTTAACTACTAGGGACTAACAGAGAAAGGACACAAGGACTAACAGAGAAACGGGCTAACTAACCACAGGGACTAACAAAGTTAACTAGAAAAGATGAAATTACACAAATGGTCCCTGAAGTGGACCCCGATTACAAGGTGGGTCCAACTAGCTTATTATCAAAAACTTACAAAAGCAAACTTACTCAGGGGCTTAAGGGGAACATTTTTAATAAAGGCACTTATGACTTTTAAGCACTGAATAAGCCAAAAAATAAGCTTTTATGGGGCTGCAGAACTCAATAAGCTTATTAGCTTATTTTTCTTTGTTTTTGGTTTTTTAAGCTGCAAAATAAGCTACAATTATGGGGGACAGTTAATAAGGCTAAGGGAGTCCTAAGTTTAAGCTAAGTTATCTAGATAAGCCCTAAGATAAGCTAATATGAAATAAGCTAAGTCTAACAGTTTTTAAAGAAAACAGAAAAAGTGCTACTTTAAGCTACCATTAAGCTAAGCTAAGGAGTGAGTTAAGCTGAGAAAGTTTGGGGAATTAAAGAACAAGTATTAAGCTATAAAGAAAAGCTATAAGATCCTAAGCCTTAATGCAAAATAAGCTAGAACAAGGGTGCTGAAAATTGGTTTCAGCACCAGGGGAGGTGCAAGGCAGTGGCTAGGGAGGCTTTTTGAGCTTATTGCAATAAGCTCAAATGAACTTTTTAGTTAAAACTAAGTACAAACAGAATTAAAGGGTATGTAATTAAGCTTATTTTCAAAAGATGAGCCAATGAGGAGGATTAAAAACTGCTGATAAAGGGGCTTAAAAATGGCTATTCTCAAAAAAATTGCAAAACCAACTTTGACTTAAACTTGGTAATTTAAAGGGACAGCACAAGGGTGTTGGTAACTAGGCTAGAAACAACAACAACAAGCACACAAATGGTGTGCTTAAGCTGCATAAGCAGCTTGAGCCTTTAAGCTCATTTTTGCTTATTGAAAGTTGACAGAATATCAAAAGGAACATAAAAACTGATTTTCAAACTAACAATGGTGATTTAAATGGCTAAATGAAACCCACACACTCAGCCAAAGTTGGCTGAGTGCATTTGACCCATGCACAACCCTATATGACCCATTTTGGGTCAAAACCAAACACCCCCTTATTTATAAAAAACGAATTTTTTTACTGATTTTAGTTAAGGGAAGGGGTAACAATGTGAGTATAAGTAATGTTTTAGTATTTTAACACACTCTTACATAAAATAAAACAGAATTAAAAGGCTTAAATGTTAGTTTGAATTTTTTTCAACAACTTAAACATAATTAAACAACTAACTTTAAATTTTAAAATTTCGTCAGATGTGAGTTTCACAACTTCTTTACTTTATTTAACACTTTGAAAAGTATTACAATAGTTACTTAAAAAAAACCCCAACTGAGTTTATACTTGAATAAATAAAGGAGAGACTTGAATTTAAATTTAAGCTAAAAAAAAAAAACCATAAAAAATGTGTATGTATGTCTCTGCTTGGTCTCTCTTACTTTATAGAGGCTCAACCCTTGGGCGTGTGATTTTGGGCGAGTGTAAAAGAGCCCTCATCCTTCCTAGAGCCCTTGGATTGCATTGCAAAACCATTCTCATCCCTGGAAGGGAACTTCGGATTTGTGATTTGGCAGAAGAAATAGTATAGGCACTAGGGAGGTAGGGAAAGTCTGTGAGAGTGAGCTGTGGAGTACTTGGAGGTGGTTTGAGTCTCAAACGAGGGAAAAAAGGGTGGTTTGGGTTTTGGCGGGTACGGGGGTGTACAGGGCAAGTGGTTGCAGGTTTAAACGTAAAGGTTGGGGAAGAGGCAAGTTTAGTCCCTCCACTCTTTCTCTCTTTTCACTTCTTTTTGGGCCCGTTTTTAGTTATAAATTAAGTTTCAAAACAACACAAATGGCCCTTGTGGTTTATAACTGAAAGGAAACAAAGAAGGTTTGGCAATATTGCAAAAATGGTCCCTGCTGTTTTATAACTAAAAGAAAACAAAGAGTTAGGGTAAATTGCAATTTCAGCCCTTGTGTTTTATTTCTCTATTTTTCTCTTTATAAAACACTTTTAAAACTTGGCATTTTTGGCCCCTTTTCTTTATATTTTTCATTTTTCTTTTATAAAACACTTTTAAAAATGACAACTTTAGTCCCTAAAGTTTATAAAAATTGAATATGTGGCTGTTTGTATGGGCCCACTGGTACTCGGTTTGGTTATTTGGGCTTTTTTCAAGCCCACATAAGGTACAAAAATTGGATGTTTTGTGTGTACAATGGCTGAGATTGGCTGTAACTCTGGCGCTATGGATTAGCCCTCCAAGTCTTCACAGTCTTTGTCAATTGGCACACAATGGCTTTGTAATTGAATGAGACCCCTTGTTCTTCACAGTCTTCATAAAAATACTATTTTGGCTTTCCCTTCCCGGGCCCACAATTGGTTACAGATTGCATCCAACATATTCTTCTTCCGGCCTCCGTTTGACTGCTGATTCTTCAGTTTTGACTCTGACTTTGGCATGTTATGACTTTGGCCTTGATTTGCACATCTTTTCCATTCCATGCTCAGTTTTGTCAATTTTGGCTTGGTTTTCGTCTTTTGATGATATCCCCTTCCTGCAACAATACAAAGCAAAACAAACATATATTTGGCAATAGTTTTAGTCCTGTTTTTGGTCATTAAGCTCGTTTTAGAGGTAAAAGATATGTGTAATTAGCCACTTATCATTTCCCAAAATTGTTGAATATAGAGAAGTATTAATGGTTGGTTTGCAGTGAGATAGTGGATGTGACTTGCACTAGTAAATCATGATTTGTTCAGAACCCTTCACACTTCCACTAACTTTCCAATTTATGCAACAATGGTTGTGTTTAACGCAAAAGACCAAACTCCGCATGTTTAAGAATATAAATGAATAAAGTGCTGGGATATGCTCGTGGACAAAGTATAATGTATTTGGTAAAGTGAAATTGAGATAGAGAGAGTTTAGTAGATTGTAATTGGACGGACTGAAAGGATTTGTACTTATCTTGAAGAAATCTAATGAATATATATGGTAAGATTAAGAATTCTTCAATTAGTCAAACCCTATAAGCTAGATTGTTGGCGAAAATATCTCAACGGCTCTTTTAGAGTAGGAAATTTTGTTATGCCTCAAACAGTACTAACGGTCATCTAGCAGTACTAATTTAGCATAACAGTACTAACTTTAAGCCCAGCGGTACTAACATATGGCCAGCAGTACTAAGTAATGCCTAGCAGTACTAAGGAATGCCTAGCAATACTAACTTTAAGATACCAGTACTAGCTCCAGTGTCATCCAAAAAGCATATCCAGCATCAAATCTTGACTCTCACATCATCTCTTTCTGTTTTTAGCTCACTTAATCTCTCTATTCTTTTTGCTCACTAATTCATACAAGTTTGTACAATATGCCATCAATTCCATTAGTTTCAAACTGTCCTCCCCACTTCCAAGTGTGTAGCCTCTTGAGAGAGGTGGATCATTGGACTGTATAGTTTTTGGAAAAACTATCATCCATTAACGGATTTGATGATTCTTTACCAGTTGTCGTTTGCCCTGGAATAGTCAATGCTTCATTGCAATAACATGGTGCATTGATAACCATATAGTTTTGAGTAAACTGTCAACTATCAACGAATTTGACAAGTCTTTACCAGAAGCCGTTTGCTCTGGACTAGCCAGTTCTTGATGTTTGTTAGACATGGTAAACTGATGACCATTTGTTGTGTGGTGATAAAAACCAACACTTAAAGAACATCCATGCTTCCAGCAATTTCCTCTTCTCAAATTAAGCATCTAGGGACAATTTCAATCCATATGTACTCAGCAGTATTAACTGAACCTAGCAGTATGAACTTTTGTACCAACAATACCAACTACCTTCAGCAGTAGTAACTAAGCTCAGTAGTACAAACGAGTTATACCAACAGTATTAACTCTGTCTTCAATAAACATGCAACATATGAACCTCAAAAGTCATCATGTCATCCACAACCCATCTTCTAACTAAAATTTTATCTACAAACTGTACAACTCCAAACTATACCATTTTGCCTCCCCTAAACCAATGCAGCTATAAATTCATCATTCCAATGCTAACAACCAAGAAGTTGAACCTGCTAACATCAAAAGCTTTAGTTAAAAGGCCAGCTACATTATTTTCAGTGTGTATCTTGAGCACTTGAATCAGCTTTTTCGCATAAGCATCCCTGATAAAGTGGTGCCTAATTTCTATATGCTTGGTTTTAGAGTGAAATAATGGATTCTTTACAATGCATATTGTGCTCTCATTGTCAATGTAGATCTTTGTGTTCATAAAACTGAACCCATAGTCTAACATTTGATTTTGAATCCACAATACTTGCCCATAGCATTGGCAGCAGCAACATATTTCTGCTTTTGTAGTAGAATTAGCCACAATTATTCTGCTATTTGCATTGCATGAAATAAAGTCTCCTGCCAAGAAATAATAACACCTCCTATTTTATATTTCCTTGTCCAAGAGTTGCTCTAGTATAGCACTATCTGAGTAGGCTTCTATGTCAAATGATACACTCCGTACACAGAGCTCAAGGATAACCAAAGGCCTAGTTTAGGGTTTTGTCCTGAGGTACCGTAAAGATTCTCTTCACAACATTAAGATGGGAGGTCTTTGGAGTTACCTGAAACCTAGAACAAGCACAGACTACAAACATAATATCAGGCCTAGAAGCAGTCAAGTACATTAAAGAGCCAATCATAGATCTATAAAGATGTACAACCACATTAGCAGCTTCTTCGTCCTTAGTCAAAGGCTTCTAGGTCTCAATTGGAGTACTGGCAGTCTTCACACTAGCAAAATCAAACTTCTTCAGGGTTTCTGCAACATACTTATCCTGCCTTATGAAAATACCATCTTCTTTCTGTTTTACTTGTAATCCAAGAAAGAAGGCGAGCTCTCCCATAGAACTCATCTGAAATCTACTCTTCATCAATGCCTTAAATTCATCACACCAATACCTCTTTGTAGAACCAAAAATAATATCATCCACATAAACCTGCACTAACATGATATTATTCTTGTCCTTCTTAATAAAAAGAGTCTTGTCAATGTTTCTTCTTCTGTATCCACTCTTCAACAAGAAAGTAGATAAAGTAGCATACCAGACTCTAGGAGCTTGGTGTAAACCATACAAAGCTTTCACAACCTTGTAGACCTTCTTAGGGAACTTAGGATCTACAAAACCTGTAGATCCCTGACTTAATAGATATTTCTAGCCTGTTAAGTGAGGTAGCCAATCTGGATAAATCCAAACTAACTACAAAAGAAACAATGACTATGAACAATATAAGTTATGCGGAAACTAATTTATATTAACAATGAATAAAATAGAACTTTGATTACTATTAATCTGCTAGGTTACATATTACTAACTATTAATATTTGTGAAACTTGTATATGAAAGCTTATATCTAACTAGTGTCGTAGAGTTCCTTTTATACACCAGTGAAAACCCTAATGGCTTACAAAACGCGTTAAGTGGTCATGCCTATATATTCCTAATATATCTCATGCATATCACTTAAGCAGTACTAACGTTCTATACTAACAGTACTAATACAAAGCTAGCAGTACTAAGTGACTATCTTTTAGTACTGGCAGTACTAACTGTAACCAGCAGTACAAATACTACAATTGGCAGTACTAATGACTTAGTTTATATTCTTCAATCTTCAATAGCAACACTAAGTCCTTCCAGCAGTATAAACTTGTAGAAGCCCTTTAATTCCCAACAGTCACACATGATTTTTCGAGTGTGTGTGACTAAAGGTCGTATGACCGTAGGGTACCTACGGTCACATTTTTGAGTTAGTGGTCGTATCCATTAGAAAACAGTAACCAAAACCTTAACATATGTGACTAATTAGGTACAAATTTAGTTGGATTAATCAGTATTAGTGACCGTAAACATTGTATAGTCATACAAAGCATGTTTTTTTACACATACAATTAAGCATAAAGTGGCCAAAAGTGTTAATAAGTGTGATCATATGGTTTTTAAAGTGAAGTAAAAGTAAATTTTGTGTGACTATTGTTCATTCAATGGCTACATGAATTGTATGTTTGTGTGGCCTTTTGTAATATTTAGTCATACAAAGCATGTTTTTTTTATATTTAGTCACATACAATTAAGCATAAAATGGTCAAAAGTGTTAATAAGTGTGACCATATGGTGTTTAAAGTGAAGTAAAAGTGTATTTTGTGTGACTATTGTTCATCTAATGGCCACATAAATTTTATGTTTGTGTGGCCTTTTGTAATATTTAGTCACACAAAACATGTTTTTTCACTACTAGAAAAACTACCAATAGCAACGGCCCGAAAACATTGCTAAATTACCCAATTTCGTTGCTAAATGACGTTAGCAACGACATTAGCAACAAACTCCCTCCGTTGCTATATAGCCCGTTGCAAAAGTGCACATTCGTTGCAAATTCTTTGTATTTGTTGCTAAACAGCAACGAAAAATGATTTTGTTGGTAAATTTACTTGAGCACAAAGTCGTTGCTAATTGTTCAATTTGCAACGATCAATAGCCGTTGCTAGTTAGGAATGAATTATACATTAGCAACGCCTATATCCTTTTGCCAACGAATCTTAAAGGTTGCAATTTTTGCAACAGAAGTCGTTGATGAATTAATTATGCTCTAAACACTGATTATGATGTCTGCTAATGCATATTTGAATACAACATAAAAAACCAATACATAATAAGCGCCATAAATAATTTATTAACAAAACATTAAACTCACATACATTCTAATTTCCAAATCTAATATTCTATTGAGCATTGACACATTCATGTTTGTTCTAAAACTGAAACAAAACAACAATGGGCATAGGACATATACAACTTGACCAAAAAACTATGGCTTGGACCTCAACGCATTTTTTCAACATCCAGAAAGTCGAGCACGCATCCAAGTTATGTCAAATGCAACACTGTATCTACAAAAATGTGTAAGCTTTTAGACATTTCATGTTTTTATATCTAACTAATTAAATAATGAAGAGTATCAAGAGAAAAAGGATTGTAAGGCTCAATTGGTTACCTACTTTCCTCTAAGTGATACTAAAAGCCACTCTTGTAATTTAGTTCCTAGAATTGGAGTCGCTATAAGAAGAATCATTAGCACATCAGTGATAGACAAAAAGAAATTGATGATTATCAAGATTATAAAAGTAAACCACCACTAAATTAGATAAATCGCAAAAGGACGAAGCATATATAGTTAAATTTAGCATTTTACAAAGACACAACAAATACAAATTTCATGACAGATTTCAAGAAGATGTGACAATAAAGATTTAAGTGTTGTGGACTATTCATGGAAATAGACTTGCGAGTTACTTGCAACTAGGGGTGTCAATCGGGTTATCAGGTCGGGTTTGGTGCTTATCGGGTCGGGTCTATCGGGTTTTAAAAAAAAAATTTAACCCGTAAAGTGATAGAAATGTGTTTTTGTATATGGATATGATCTTCACAATGACCACATGAATTTTATGTTTGTGTGAAATCAAATACAGACTGGTTTAAACACCAGTCTCGATTAATCCTATGTATAGACCTGTGCTAATCATATACTTTAAACCTGGTTTTTAACACAGGTCTCGATAAAACATATGCAGACCTGTTTTCAGCATTAAAATCCAATCTCTATATTATTTTTAGATATTAAAAAAATGGCTATTTAAGATAGCCTATTAGTAGTTACAATAAGCTATCCCAAACAGCCCCGTAATCATGTTCAATAAGCAATGCAATAACTCGAGATACTGCAACTTTTACATTTTCATACAAATCATCATGCTTATCAAAACGAAGCAACGAAACATGTGCGTATCACTTTCATGATATCGCACACAAGAATAACACTATGTAATCAGCTAAACGCAATCCAAACTCCTAATATAACATGTTCTATTAGAAATCCAAAATTATATTGAGTGTGCTATAAGCAGTTTGAACAAACAAATCTAATTGTGAAACACCCATGTATTCTCATCCTCAGAAAGATCAAGTCCAGGAGATCTGGTCAGTGTTTATGTAGAAAGTACATGATCAAAATCGAATGTAGACTCGAAAGTTAATTCATGAATATGTAAGCAGTATTACCACATGTGTCGATCCCTGCCCTGCCCAGCGGTGTTGTCATAACCATCATCTTTTTGTTGGAAAGAATCAAGTGATGTACTGTGATTAAATCTTTTAGCGGCTCCACTCTCGGGTAGCAAAGGGCTGCATCAAGAAAAGAATGATTGTTGATATAAAATCTAAGAGCGTTCATTCTATAGATTCCATCAGAGACACTAATATAAATGGAACACTTTTTAGTTCATGCAGTCACATGGAACATGAACGCGAGTACGTGGCTATTTTATGGCTTAGATTCTATTAATAAATTTAACTTCTGTTATACCTGATTCATTAATTGAGTTCAAAACCCAATAACCAAAAAAGGTTGATTTACTTTATTCATTAACAAAAAAAACAATGCTGATATTTTCTATAATGGTTAAAACTTGATCCTATTTCACCGTTCTTTGCTCATCAGCAATAATTTGTTAAAAAACAATGCTATAAAACCAACTTAATTCAGAAAAGAAAAAGAAACTGACTTCCACAGAAGATAATATCATATTATTAACATCAGAAAAAGAAACAAAAAATTTGATCACAAAAAGAAGTCATACATGTAGCACAGGTTGTTTGTGAGTGACTGCAGATTATCAGCTTCAAACTTGTTCTCATCCCACAATACATGGTAATGAGCTGGACGGCGAGTACCCTGTTCAACAATATAATTTTCATTTCAACATGTAAGTTCAACAATATAATTTGCATTGCAACATGTAAGTGTATTGTCAGCGAAATAACATGTCAAGAAGGAGAAGAAGGCAATTTTGAAGTACGGATCATAATAACATGTATGTGTATGGTTAGTTTGAATTATAATAAAGTATACTTTTAAAATCTAGAAACACATTAAAAGCAGAGTTAAAACTTGGGCAACTCAAATTTACAGCACTATTATAGTCACTAATTGACGTTTCTATATAATTGCAAAGCCAAACATCTTTAAAACTATCTTCCAATCTAAAATACACTACTTAAAGTGAATATATTCGTCACTTAGCTTGTATTCTCCGTTTATGTTGTGTAGCAACAATGAAATTTAACCTGATCACTCGATCTCTACATTGTCACTGTGTTACAACGCCACTTATAATATAGATATAAGCACATAGCATTACTTGAAGATTAACATTGCACTAAACTTGAGTAAATAATCACAGCATTGAACTTGTAAATAAACACTGATGAGCTTGCAAATATTAAACTAATGTACTCCAATTAGATTCTTCATATATATATCGTCACATGCACACATCCATGTCAACAATTGAAAATATCTCCTATGACAGCCTAGACAATAAGATTTCACAAACTAAGAGTGCTACCTGCAATAAATTATATAGCAGCAGGCAATTCAGAAAACTAAACTTAAACAAACTGAGATTGAAAGCACATTTGCAAAAGGGTAAAAACATGCAGCCACATCCATTTTACAGCGAACTAGATCCAACAGAATAGCCTGCTACTTACATTATAAATTAAGGTCCATTTCTGACCAAGTTAATCACCATGCGAATAAAGCTCACATGACCACTCAAAACACAAGCACGGACTTTTACAGCAAAAACCATGAGCAAATAAACCTTATTTGAAAAGGGAGGGGAACAGCAAAAGCCTTACAACCACGTAGGGTAACCAGAGACAGCCAGCTGTCATCTAACAGTACCATTAGACCTTTTACTGTCTACTCGAAGCCCACAAACAACCTTTATTGCAGACAAGAATTATACCAGGCTCACAAAAGAAACTACCAACCCCAAGAACCTGAGACACCACACAGCCAAATAGACCAGAAGCTATTGACACTATCTAAAACTGTGAACCAAATCCAATCAAACTAAGTTCAGACCAAAGACCCTTATCATTAGTCTAGGGCTATGCATATATACTTATATGATATGTAGCAATTATGATTTCATGTCAGCAATACCCTTTAGATAAAGCCAGGCAAGAAAAAAAATCCATTTTTTACTTCACTTCTTTATTGAAAACATACATAGTCTCTTGTACTTCAGATTATCCTAAATTGTGCAATAGGCTTTATACATTATTAGTGTGCATTTCTGAATGAAACTACTATGCATCAAAATTAAATACTTTGACATAGCACACACTATGCTTCATATCATACATATTAAACTAATAAGATGGTTTCAAAAAAAGTGGTTGTTAGTTTGGATAATCTGAGCCTTGGTCTAATAAATACACAATTTTTGATCCCAAAACAAAGCAAAAACAAGTTACAATTACCAATTCCATCCAACTTACTGAGCCTTGATCTAATAAATCAACTGAAATTATGATACAAGTGTTATTAGTTAACTCTCCAAAAAATCAAGTTAGAACTTTCATCAAACACATGGTGGGCAATAACTTTTGACACCAATTTTCCAAAAGCTTTTATCAAACACCTGGCGGGCAACTCAGATTACCCCAAACTTTGACTTCTAAAACAGACTAATTAGAGTTTCAGAAAGAAAACATATAAAAACGACACCATATAATAAACAAGTAGCCATTTATTTGAAAATACAAACTTCATTTACAGAAAAAGAGAGCTCACTTAAACTCTTACTTGGGGAGGCTTTCAAAACTATCAGCATATTTATTCCACGTAGAGTTGGTAGAAGAAGTAGAGTGGCGGTGGTGTGCTTCCGAGAAGAAGGAGGAGCCGCTCGGTTGTGTGTGTGAGAGAAAGGGTACTTCTATTGTCGTGGTTAGGGTGCTTTTAGAGAAGTTTAAGTTCAAAATTTTCATATGATTAACAGGAGAAAAAATAGTGTTCAAAATTTTCATTTGATAAATAGAGGGAAAAGTTGATGTTTAAAATTTTCATTTGTTAAATGAGGAAGAGTTGATGTTCAGTTTTTTGGTGAAATAGGAAACCGGTTGTAATAATTATTAACCGGTCTGAATCATTACCTTTGATACAAAACTGGGGGGGTCAAAAAGAGACAGGTCTTCTATATTTCTGGAAATGGACTGGCTTTTCCAAAATAACGGACTTCTTTTTATAATTCTTTCTAGACCGGGGTTTTTCAACCTTTTAAACGGGTCTCAATAATATTTTAAGACCGTTTTTTTAAAAAGGGTCTCCATACAGAGGTCTTGATACCCAAATGTGTAGTAGTGTATGGTCTTGATACAAAATCTAACTCAAAGAGAGGAGAACTAAGTATGGAACTAGAGGACCTAATGTTTAAAAACTAAGCCATCCTTCTTTTAAACTAGCACTAATTAAACCCAAAGCATTTACATTTTAAGAGTAGAAGCCCTAACTAAAACATGCTCTTTCCATAGCAAACATACAAAACATACATGTTTGACTTTCCCCGGAAAAGCAATTAAAAAAAACATTCGTACTAACCATTCTATGAATTGAACTTACCGTTGACCATTAAACATAATGCACAAGGGTCGGGTTACCGTGCCCAACTTATCTAACGCTACCCTAAAGATAATTTCACACAATGTTTAGACTAATACATACGCGTTACGGATTTTATGGCCTCCTCAAATGTCAAAATTAACGTGCCCATCTTTAATAACTTCAATACAATTCATACAAACTTCACACTATAACTGTAATATACACACCTACCAAGCCGGTGAAACCCATGCATGACCGATGATAATGGTTAATTCACATGGGTCATGGGTCATGTGCATTAGGTTATCACTGGTCACATTTATTAATAGGTATTTGACATTTCATTATGGGTCTAAGCATTGGGTTGTATTTGCTTAGAGTGATTGTCATGTTACGGACAATCCATTGACTGGTGGACCAATGGGTAATTAACATGGGGTCATGGGTCAATGTGCATTGGGTTGTAGTGGTCTTATAGTCTCGTAGTTATCGACCTATACATGGATGGTGATCGACAATGGCGTAATTAACATGGGTCATGGGTATGTGCACTGGGTTGTGTGGCTTATAGTGTCATGGAACCATGCATGACGGTGTATAATGGCTAATTCACAGGGGGTCATGGGTCATGTGCATTAGGTTTTGTAAACTAAGACAAATACTATACAACATTTTTATACGTTTTGTATTTTTTTTACGTTTTCATCCGTTTGTAACGGTTTTCGTACGTTTTTGACCGTTTTCAATCGATTTTGACCAATCTAGACGTACTTTGTGAACATTTGTTTAAACTACTTATCTGCTAAATATTTTAGTCAAGCTCTGATTAAGTTGGTATCAAGTAATTATTTCTGGTTACAAACTTGTTTATGTTTTATTATGAGACAAGCAGTTTACATGACTAATTAGTTTGACACAACACAATGATGATAGTTTTAATGTTTTGCATCTGCAAACAAAGATCTCAGAAAATGTTTTACAAACAAGTGAGTTATTAACGTACTAATAATTATTGTATTCTATATTATTTGACACCCCTACTTGCAACCCAAAACAGACTTTTCTGAATCAACATATAAAAGATTATGTAGAGTTTAATATATTGTATATAAGTGAAACTAAAAAATAGACTTTACTCCATTGTTGTATTATATAAAGGGGTCTATGTTTCAGTTTATGAAACATAAGCCCATTTGGGCTTATATTTCATAAACCTTAATTTTTTGGCTTATTTTGAGACTTAGGGGCTTATATAAGTTTACTACAATATGATAAACTTATATAATCCCCCAACTCTCAAAATAAGCTGAAAATTAAGGCTTATGAAATATAAGCTCAAAAGGGCTTATTTTCATAAGCCGAAACAAACACCCCCTAAAATGGGAATAAATAACTAGAAAAAAATGTAGATTTGGTAGAACAAAAGTCAATTAAAATCATCTTTAACATCTATGATAAACAACACCATCAGCAAGCAAGGTAGGACATGGATTTCAATCATCTTTAACAAACAACATCATCAATAAATACACGCCTAAATAAGTTATATCATATTATTAGTTTATTAAGAGTAGGGTTAGATCAAGTGGTTAACATCCTTGCCTTTTGAGAGAGAGGTCGAAGGTTTGATCCTCACCCCCTACAAGGCCGGAGGTCCTTTTCTACTTTTGGTAGAACCGGAAGCAGCCTCTCTACCTTTGGTAGGGGTAGGGCTGTCTACATCTCAACCTTCCCCATACACTGTGAAAGACGGTATTGAGACCCATAACCCGTGGAAGACGGTATTGAAAGTTACTTACTTACTTACTATATATTATTAGTTTATTACTACACTCCTAAATAGATAAGTAGAATATAGTTGCATACCAAACAGAGATTCTCTAACTACAAGAAAGGCAAAGATGAACTATAATAATCAAAATGTTTTGATTATTAATGGAGATATTATATATAGATAAGAACAATATACCAAACAGAGTCTTCGATGACTACACCATGAGGCATGAGTGATTTCGACGGTAGCGAACGAAGAATAGAAAGAATGATGGTAGATGACGTTGACGGAGGGAGATGATCCGAGTGAGGCGGTTGTGAGTAGATGGATGGAAAGAACTAGGGTTGTAACAAAAGGTTTTTATATTGGGTTAAGTCTATATATTACCAACGTACTTTCTAAATTTTACACATATAGGTAACCAACTTTAAATATTACCAATCTACGCATTGAATCTTTCAAACTTGTGATGATATAGGTAATATGACCGGCTAGGTGCCGGTTGAAACTTGAAAATAACCGACATGTCATACTTTTTTTTATTATTATATCAGTTGGATATACAACATCATATTTGGCAATAATTGACTAATGACATGTAACTCTAAAAAATAGAAAACATTTCATCAAACCCAAATCTAAAAAAATGGCATCACCATTACATCATGTTCATCAACATCCGGCAACCACCATCATCTCCGATAACTTTTCTGACAATCTCTATTTTTTCCAGCGAGCTCATTTTCTCGACGAATAAAAGTAAAACCACAAATTTTATATAATCTTATTTTATACCAATCACGCCCATGGATTTTCTCAGAATAAAAGTAAAACCACAAATTTTATATAATCTTATTTTATAGCAATCACGCCCATGGTTTTTGGATAAACAAGAAATGTCATCTTTCTTGAAACAGAAACTCCTAAAGTAATATGCAGATTAAAGAACAACAACAAACAACGCTACCATTGTTTATAAACGCAGATGTGACCCTAAACAATAATACAAATGTTCATAAACGCCACATATCACGTCGTATTGTTGCAAGTGGAATACACCTAACGTCGATCTGTAAAAACAAGCTTACTTGAGACCTATAAAAAAGGGAGGGTAAAATCTTAGCCGAGGCAACAAGATTGGAAGGTTTTGAATTGTGAATTATTAGTGGTGTTTGTTGGTTATTTTCAAGATTTACAGGAACAAGGAAGGGTAAAAGATTTCATCTGATGGTGTTTGTTGGAGTGGAAAACTTATCTAAATGGGTAGATTATAAGTTGTTTATATGATATGAATTAAATGATCGATATAACATGTGAATTATTACAAGTGAAAAAGTTGTAATTTTAATGGATTATATTAGATAAAGTGGGGTTGCTGTTATAAAAGAAAGAACATGAAGAAGAAAAATAAAGTGGGTTCAACCGGGTCAAGTCATATGAGGTGGAAAAATAAAATAATGATGTGGAAATTATTTAAAGGTATATAAATTTGGTGGAAAATCAGCAGGTCATATTGACTATATCGGCACAAATTAGCCGGTTTCGATACCTAGATTGATAATATTTAAAGTTGGTTACCTATATGTGTAAAATTTAAAAAGTACGTTGGTAATATATAGACTTAACCCTTTTATATTTTGCTTTATAAGAAAATGTGACAAAATATATTTTCATTGTGGTGGGAAACTTATTAGCGAAAATATTTGGTGAAAATTAATTGAAATATTTAGGGGAAACTAATTTTTTTTCATTTTGGAAGGATTTTTTTTGTTTTCGGTAATCTACTTTTATTTTTAAACAAAATGACAAAGTTAAAACAAATATATACAAAACTAAACTAAAACACTTATCTTGAAAATATGTGACAAAACTTGAGTCCATGATTTAGACACATAAACAAACACTTCATGTGACCATATATGATATTGTGAATTTAGACACACAAACACTCAATGTGACTAATATGAAATTTAATGATAACCGATTTCACATTTTGCTCTAAATAATAGCCACATGAATACTTCACGATGTGACTGTTATGAATATATTTGTCACATATAATTACCTTAAATGTGGCCATAAACATAATTTAGTCACGCATTTGTGATATGTTGTGGCTATTGTAAAGGCATATAGTCACATGATCGTCCTAGAAGTAAATGTGACTATACACATTAGCTTTCGGCAAGCTAACACAAACTAAACTTTAAACACACATATTAAGTTACGTGACCATATGTACTGGATTTTGGCTACACTTAAATAATGTGTGACAAAAAGTTTAGTGTGACCATATATGGCATTTGGTCTGAGTGTTCAAGTGTGTGACATATATTTGTTACTATTTATATGTATATCGTGACTAATATTTTAACCTTACTTTTTATTTGTCACGCGTTTCAAATTTATATGTGGCTAAATAATTAGCAAAAGATAGTAGTCACCCTTAAATCATGTGTGACAAAATTTGACTGTATGATTTAGACACATAAAAAATTACTTCATGTTCCATATATGCCATTTGGTCACAGTGTTCAAATGTGTGACATATATTTGTCACTATTTATATGTATATCGTGACTAATGCTTCAAGCTTACTTGTATTTGTCACGCGTTCCAAATTTATATGTGGCTAAATAATCATATAAAAATTACCAGTTACCTTTAGCCACATAAATGTTCAAATGTGTGGCAATACAATTCTAATCGTCACACGCATCAAAATTTCATGTGTGGCTAATTAGTAAATGTTTTCTATTTTGGTACCTTTAGCCACATAAATATGTGAATGTGTGGCTGTTCCATTTTTCCTATGTGTGACCAAATCCCAGATTTGTACTAGTATTTCAACATTGATTATTATGTAGATTCTTATTGAATTTCATATTTGTGTTGTTGATAGAACCATGCCACCCAGGAGACTGAAGCGGAGACCTGTTGAAAGACTTGTGAAAAATCAGGTAGCGGAGGCTATTTCCGAATATGAAAGAAACATAACCAACCCAGAAAATGCTGGAGGAGCCGGTGGGGCAGGAGGATCTGGATCGGCAAATGCTGGAGGAGTTAATGCACCAGAAGTGCTTGGATTCTCATACAAGACATTCTTGAATTTCAAGCCTCATTCATTCAATGGGACTGAGGGTGTTGTTGGACTAAGTCGCTGGTTCGAGAAGATGGAGTCGGTGTTTGAAATCAGTAAGTGTGCTGAGGATGATAAGGTTAAGTTTGCTGGTTGCACCTTAGACGGGCGTGCACTAACATGATGGAATGGAAATGTCCACACTTTAGGACTCAATAATGCTAACTGAATTCCCTGGAGTGATTTGAAAAGTATAATGATTACTGAATACTACCCGGGGACTGAAATTCAAAAAATGAAGCAGGAACTGTAGACGCTTACCCTGAAAGGGGATGGCATTGAAGGATATAATAATCGTTTTCATGAACTAGTGTGTCCTGATTTGGTTATGCCTGAAAGAAAGAAGATTGAACGTTATGTTCGAGGACTTCCTGAGAGAGTCAAAGAGAATGTCACCTCTTCTAAGCCTGCAAATCTTCATGAAGCTATTAATATGGCTCGTAAGTTGGTTGAACAAGCAATTCAGGCTAAGGCTACAAGAAATGGGGAAAGCAACAAAAAAATAGGAAGATCACCAAAGTAACAACAACAACAACAACCGCAACAACAATACCCATCATCACCAGCAAAACAGAAGACAGGAAGCCGCTAAAGCCTATGTGGCAGCCCCAGCTAAGGGTAGAAGCTATGCTGGAAATTCACCACTTTGCAACAAGTGTAGGCTGCACCATTTCGGCTCATCCCTCCCAGATGTAGTAAATGTCATAGAATTAGGCATCATGAGAAAGACTGTCGAGCTAGGGCTCCAGCGACAAGTGGTAACTCTTAGCAGAATGTGACATGTTTTAGTTATGGAGAAAAAGGGCATTACAGGAACAAGTGTCCAAAGCGAAAAGATCTGCAAAATGAGAATACTCGTGGAAGAGCTTATGTTATGAGAACTGATGACCCTCAACAGAATCCAAATGTAGTCACAGGTACGTTCTTAATTAACGATCACTACGCTAGTATATTATTTGATTTGGGTGCTGAGAAAAGCTTTGTGTCTACTACATTTACTCCCTTTATTAATATTGCTCCTGCTGCTTTAGACACTAGTTATGATGTAGAATTAGCAGATGGAAAGGTTGTTAGCACCAACACCGTTTTACGTTGTTGTACTTTAGCTTTGTTTAACCATTTGTTCAAAATAGACCTACTACCGACCCGATTAGGAAGTTTTGATGTTATAGTAGGAATGGACTAGTTGTCAAACCACCGAGCAGAAATTGTTTGTTTCAAAAAGATAGTTTGGATTCCGTTATCGAATGGTAAGACACTTGAAATTCAAGGTGAAATACCGAAAAAAGATCCGAGATTTCTTTCGTGCATGAAGACTGATGAGAAGAAGCTTCAGGACATTCCTATTGTCCGTGATTTTCCCGAAGTATTTCCGGATGATTAATCAGGTTTAACCCCTGAGCGTGAAGTAGAATTCCACATCGACCTAATTCTCAAAGCGTTTCCAGTAGTAAGATCGTTGTATCGATTGGCACCTTCCGTGATGCTATAGTTGGCTAACCAACTTAAAGAGCTTTAAGACAAGTGTTTTATTTGACCTAGTCATTCACCGTGGGGAGCACCGGTGCTATTTGTCAAGAAGAAGGATGGCGCTTTAAGGATGTGTATTGATTACCGAGAATTGAACAAGTTAACCATAAAGAATCATTACCCTCTTCCTAGAATTGATGATTTGTTTAACCAGTTTTAAGGTGCATGTTATTTTTACAAGATAGACCTTCGTTCTGGTTACCATTAGCTAAGAGTTCATGAGGCAGACATTCCAAAAACCGCGTTTAAGACTCGATATGGACATTTTGAGTTCACGGTTATGCCGTTTGGATTGACTAATGTGCCGGTAAATTTTATGGACTTAATGAACCGCGTCTGCAAACCGTATCCGAATAAGTATGAAATTATGTTTAGGAAGGAGAAGTTGTACGCCAAATTCTCAAAGGAAGAACACGAAGTCCACATGAAGGTGATTCTAGAGTTGCTCAAGAAGGAGTAAATTTTTGCTGCAAGAGGTACAATTCTTGGGGCACATGGTTAACCAAGATGGTATCCATGTGGACCCTAGTAAGGTTGAGTCAGTTAAGAACTGGAAGACCCCTGAGTCACCAACAGAGATTCATTCATTTTTAGGGTTGGCAGGTTACTACTAAGATTCATCAAGAACTTTTCCAAGATCGCCAAACCTCTTACCCTATTAACTCAAAAGAATAAGAAGTATGATTGGGGTAATAAACAAGAAGAAGCTTTTCGTATATTGAAGGAGAAGTTGTGTAATGCTCCTGTGTTAGCACTTTTTGATAGACCAAATGACTTCATGGTCTACTATGATGCATCAAACCAAGGTTTCGGGTGTGTGCTGATGCAGAGGGGCAAGGTGATCATGTATGCGTCCATATAGCTTAAAGTGTACGAGAAGAACTATACTACTCATGATTTGGAGTTTGGCGTTGTGGTTTTCGCTTTTAAGATATGGAGACATTACTTATATAGGACGAAAAGTGTTATCTACATTGATCACAAAAGTCTCCAGTCTATATTCGATCAAAAGGAATTGAATATGCCCCAAAGCCGATAGATTGAGCTATTTAGTGACTATGACTGTGAGATCCGTTACCATCCAGGCAAGGAAAATGTAGTAGAGGATGCATTGAGTAGGAAGGAGAGACTCCAATCGAGGCGAGTGCGTGCTATGAGCATGATAATCTATTATGGCCTCAAGACCAAGATTTTGGAGGCACAAGGCAAAGTATCCAAGGATCTCAAATCCCTAGGAGAATTGTTGAAGGGGCTGGATGCATAGCTTGAACGACGGGATGACGGTAGAATTTACTTCATGGATCGGATTTGGATCTTATCCATCGAAGATGTGAGAACTCTAATTATGGATTAAGCACAAACTTCTAAATACTCCATACACCCGGGTGCAGATAAGATGTACTATGATTTGAGGGATTTATATTGGTGGCCGGGAATGAAGAAAGACATTGCAAGGTATGTTAGCAAGTGTTTAACATGTTCAAAGATCAAGGCTGAACATCAAAGACCCTCAAGACTACTTGAGTAACCAGAACTTCTTGAGTAGAAATGGGAGAAAATAACCATGGATCTGGTCACTAAATTGCCTAAAAGTAGTGACGATTACGATACGATTTGGGTCATTATGGATAGGTTGACCAAGTCTGCTTATTTCTTACCCATTCGTGAGGATTACAAAATAGAGAAGCTAGCAAGAATCTACATCAACAAAATTGTGGCGAGACACGGTGTGCCAGTGTCGATCATCTCAGATTGTGATAATTGATTCACTTCATGGTTTTGGCAGACACTTCAAAAGGAACTGGGAACACGATTGGATATGAGTACGGCTAACCATCCTCAAACCGATGGTCAGAGTGAGCATACTATTCAGACCTTAGAAGACATGCTCAAGGCTTGTGTTATCGATTTTAGAGGCAGTTGGGATACTCATCTTCCCATAGTTGAGATTTTCTACAACAATAGTTACCATGCAAGCGTTAAATGCGCACCATTTAAAGCACTATATGGGCGAAAGTGTAGATCATCTAGTATTTGGGAAAAGGTTGGTGAAAGTCAATTAATAGGTCCAGAAACTGTGCAAGAGACCACCGAAAAGATTATGCAGATCAAGGAAAGGCTGAAGACAGCGAGAGACAGTTAGAAAAGCTATGCCGATAAGAGACGTAAACCTCTTGAGTTTAATGTCGGCGATCATGTGCTACTCAAGGTATCGCCATGGAAGGGAGTTGTACGTTTTGGTAGGAAAGGGAAGTTGGCACCAATATATGTGGGACTATTTGAAATTATAGAACGAGTTGGACCCGTAGCTTATCGTCTGAAACTACCGCAAGAGCTAAGTGGCATTCATGACACGTTTCATATGTCAAACCTTAACAAATTCTTGGCTGATGCAAACTTACAAGTGCCTTTGGAAGAGATCGAGATAGATGACAAATTTCACTTTATAAAAGAACCTGCTGAGATCGTGGATCACAAGGTGAAGAAGTTGAAGCAAAGAAGGATTTCACTCATTAAAGTTCGTTGGAGTTATAAGTGTGGAGCAGAATTTACTTGGGAGCGAGAAGATCAGTTCAAAAGCAAGTACCCACATCTTTTCGCAACCACCACGTCAGCTACAGTCACCAGTTGAACTCTGGGGACCAGAGTTCCCTTAACAGGGGTTGACTGTAATACTTCGTAAATTTAGGTAAATATTTAATTCATATTTCATTTCTATTTTTACTTTTGAGTAAAAATTTTGCTTTTTACTATTTACCGATTGGTAATTTTGTGTTCCTAGTTAAGCTTGAGCCGTCTTTAGGTTTATATTCTGTCTATGTGTCCTACATAGCTTAATATTTCCATAATATACCTCGAGGATTTGTAAGTTTATCTTTTAATATTTTTCACTTTTACGTCGCGGTTACGTTAAACCTTGCATTCTCTACACATGTACCTTTTTACCTTTCTTATTTAACTTTCACATTTACATAATTATACAAGTAATTTAACCAAAAAAATAAAAATAATGTAAAGACCAAATGATGAGATTTGCATGACAAACACACACTTACTCCTTTTATTTTTCCAAGTATCTCATCATTTGGTCTTTACATGCAAATCTCACCAAACCAAGAAAATTAAAAACCATCTAACTCCTCCCTTCCTCCTCCTTGTGGGCTTCTGTACACCATACCACCACCACCACCACCACC
>BQNB010006168.1:0-19658 GCA_026074375.1 Tanacetum coccineum | reverse complement strand
AATGGGGGAGATGAATGAATAGTAAAAAGGGTTCCCGCGCCTATTTTTAGACAGTTAAAACTGTTGGAGTTTGGAATAATTGCACAAATGGCCCCTTTCTTTCTTTTCCCTTTTTCAAGTTATAAATAACTTTCGGGATTTGCAAAATTGGCCCTTATGTTTTATAATAAGAGGAAATGGGCTTTGTTGACTTTTGTTGACCATTGATTGGCTTTTCTTTGACTGGATTTGACTGAGGTTTGACTTTTCGGGCTTCGGCTTTGAACTCTTCTGATTCTCGTGTCCGTGCTTGCCCGTTTTGACTATTTTCTTGTGATTTTTTTTGACTTATCCATACCTGCACAAACAAAACACAAATACAAGCATATTTTTGCCATTTTTGGTCTGTTTTGGGTTTAATTGAGTCTTTTTAGGTACAAATGGATATGTGTATTTTACACTTATCAAAATTCCCCAAACTAAACGATTGTGTGTCCTCACGCAATATCACATGCCTTATAACCAAATACCTCGAATCTTCCCCAAACTAAACCTTTGAAAAGTAGCAAAGATTTTTTTTTTGTTGAGAACGATAAGAGATCACAAGTTATAAAACACCCGACTTCCCATTTTCAGAGAATTTTTTTTTAATGATTTTTCTTGATAATTAACTACCTAACTACAGCTTATTTGAGTCGACATAATGTATTGTTTTCATTACCTCTTTGGTAACTTTTAGGATCATAGAACAAAAAGCACAATTAAGTGTCTAAAAGATAATTTCGTCATCCCCGATTTTTCACTTTTCCCATGCTAAGCTTAAAAACAAGATCACCGTTAATTACAAGTCATGACACTAATACTACTCATAAATACTAATTGTGTACTTACTTTTCCTCCCACAAATCCTACTTTTGTATCTCAGGATTTTACTTAAGTCATATACCCGAAGGCTCTTTAAGACTTGTTTCGATACTTATTAATTCCAAGAATAAAGTGTAATGGTTAAGAACGCAATAATTAACTCCTAGCCCTTTTCAAAAGATCAAATTATTAAGACTAAAGTCCACATCAAGGCAACCAAAATTTGGCTTTTATTAGGCTACTTAAGCAAGTACCATTCATATCATATACCCGAAGGCTCATTTAAACAAAAATTGAACCAATCTTATTTGGCACCAAATACCCTTATGCCCTTTAAGTACAAAGTAAGACAAAAATAAAGCAACATTAGTTAAAACCTCAGTCCTTTAGTAGGCTACAACATCAGCACGCCTCCGACAAGATTTACAAACATATTCGACTGTTGGATTTATATAAGTAAAACCGTGCCTTTTATCTCGAAGCCTCGAAGCCACATCGATAGCGAGTCGACAAGAGGTTATTCTACTTATTATGACACCGGACCCTACCTTATATGAAAACTCCAACATCGGCCACGCCTCCGACACGATGAAGTAATCTGGCAGAGATACTTATTTATTTATTATTTTTGTATTTTTAAGCCAAATTGAGTATTCCTGATGTGTACTCATTCTAATCACAAATGAACTAAAGAAAACTTCTATTAGCTAATTATTAACCAAAAAACCATACAACTCTATTTATTAAACATATTTATACAGAGGTGAGACAAGCTAATGGGAGAAAAAGCCACAATTAATACATATGAGCTTGAAAGAAATCCAACTATTCTACGTTTAATGTCATGACTTATAAATAACACTATCATTTCTTGTTCTTTGCAAGAGAAATTTGCAAATACTTAGCCATATAAAATCCAACTTAGCATATTTAAAATCTACTTGAGATTAGCACAAGTCTTCTTTTACTAACGATTCAAGTCTAGCATGTTTAAAGTCTACATGAGACTAGCACAAACTATCATCATTAATTGTTAAGGGAGAAAGCTAGAACTCTACACGTACGATCGGGTCAAAAATTACTTCTTATTCTTACCAACGGAAAACCTACATTCATGTCTTATTTTTTTTTATTTTTTTTTACTAATTAAAACTGAATAATAAGACTGGAAAATTTAAAATTTTTGCTATTTTTGTGGGGAAAACGGGTACGTGAGAACAAAACAATAAGCAAGCAACATCAAATCGATAGATTCCCTTCCCCAAACTAAAACGAAACATTGTCCTCAATGTTTAAAGTCGGGTCGGGTCAAAAATTACTTCTTATTCTTACCAACGGAAAACCTACATTCATGTCTTAACACTTTTTTTTTTATTTTTTTATATATGACTAAAAATTTAAATTTTTTGGTATTTTTGTGGGAAAAACGGGTACGTGAGAACAAAACAATAAGCAAGCAACATCAAATCGATAGATTCCCTTCCCCAAACTAAAACGAAACATTGTCCTCAATGTTTAAAGTCGGGTCTCTACGTAAATCTAAGCCGTTTATGAAGTATGCAAAGATAAACGTTAATCGATAATGATGAAAGGATATGGATCTCCCCAAACTAATTTCACACAAAGGATGAGAAGCTCGAGTTGAACGGGACAAATCAACCGGACACGAGAGGCTTCAAAGAATTTGTTGGGTTGATCCTGCAAAAATCACAACAAACAAGCAACAAACATCGAATAATCGGAAAGAGCACACACCTCTCTCAACACAACACATTTGATAATAGAAAATAGAAAAATAGAAAAGATAAGCATGGGGTGAACTCCCACGAAGCGGCTTGTTTTTGGTCACCGAGTCGCAAGCTCGACTCGATCCCTGAATTTAGTTGTCCTTAGGGAAAGTCTGGAGGTCCGGGAGGATAGACCAATTGGTGGAGACCATCCCCCTCCATAGTAGTGCTTCAAACGGTGGCAGTTGACTTTGAAATTAGAACCATCGGCATGAGACAACTTGGCAGTGCCATAAGGATAAACTTCGGTGATTGTGAAAGGTCCGGACCATCGAGACTTGAGCTTTCCGGAGAAAATCTTTAATCGGGAGTTGAAAAGCAAGACTTGATCACCAACATTGAAGATTCGGTTCTTTATCTTGGAATCGTGTAGCTTCTTTGTCTTCTCCTTGTAGATTAGCGAATTCTCGTAAGCTTGATCACGTAGCTCGCTAAGTTCATTAAGCTGAAGCTTTCGATGATCGCCCGCAGGTTTTTAAAATTGAACGTTGCATGCTTAAGAGCCCAATAAGCCCTGTGTTTCTATTTTCCAACCTGTAAGTAGGACCACGCTTTTCCATAGACTAACTTATACGGAGTACATCCAATAGGAGTCTTGTAAGCGGTTCTAAAAGCCCATAATGCATCATCTAGTTTGTCGGACCATGAGGCACGGTTTTCTCCGACCGTCCTCTCCAAAATTCTTTTGAGACCTCGATTCGTGACTTCAACTTGACCACTCGTTTGAGTAATGGTTAAGGATCAAAAGACGATGGTGACACCATATTTAGACATAACTTTATAAATTTGTCGTTTATAAAAAAATGGTCCCCCACGATCGCTTATGATTGCTCTCGGACACCGAATCTGGGAAGAAAAGGGATTTTAAGAACAAACAACTACCCTACATCGTTGGTGTGGAGCGCATTTCGCTTCTCAACCCACTTTGGAAAGAAAAACAGACAGACTACTAATATATTTGTTACCCCTAGGATGACGAAAAGGTCCCATGAAATCAATCCCATCAATCGAAAATCTCACAAACTTGGAATACATTTTGAGCATCTCATCACGTTGAGAGATTTTTTGCCTTTCTTTGACAAAGCATCACAAGTTTATTGAAAAATTCTAGGCATCCTTATAAAGTGGTAGGCCAAAGAAACCGGCCATCAAAAACCGTCTTGGCGTAAACGTTCACCGTAGTGTCCCCCAGGTTCAGGTCCCACTGTCGACAAGCTTCAAGAATTTCGAGAGCTTCTTTGCCATCTACACACTTCGATTATTTGATCCTCACAAGTCTGAAAGAAAAGGGTCATCCCAAAAATAATGGTTATTTTACATGTTTAAAGAACTTGTTTTTCTCTTGAGCGACATTCCTTTTTAATGAATATCCCGCGTGGTATTTAGCAAAGTCGGCGAAACCACGGGTACTTTGGTCTCTAGCAGTAACACCACTTAAAGTCTCTAAAGAAAAGTGCTCGCAATTTCTTGGAAATTAAAATATTCTCATAAGGGTTTTCAAGACGAGAAGGTGAACGGCTCGCATATTTTTCAGCTCCCTGGTATTGATATCTTTAAAATCAAATTCTTAAAGAAGTAAGACCCAGCGAAGCAATCTTGCTTTGGCGTCTTTCTTGTTGAAAAGGTATTTCAAAGCGGAGTGGTCCGTATAAACAACACTCTTGTTCATGATTAGATATGATCGAAACTTCTCGAAAGCATAAACAACTGCAAGCATTTCTTTTTCGGTTGTTGTGTAATTTGTTTCTGCTTCAGTCATTGTCTTGCTAGCGTAATGAATTGGTCGGAAATGCTTCTCAATCCTTTGTCCTAGGACCGCACCGATTGCATAATCACTTGCATCGCACATGATTTCAAAAGGTTGGTCCCAATTTGGAGCAATGAGAATTGGAGCTTCGGTCAACTTCTTTTTCAATGTTTGAAAGGCTAGAATGCAATCTTCCGAAAAAATGAAGGGAGTGTTTTTCTCTAAGAGATGGGTCATGGGTCGAGAGATTTTGGAAAAGTCTTTGATAAATCTTCGATAGAATCCAGCATGCCCGAGAAAACTTCGAATTCCTTTGACGGTCGTTGGATGAGGAAGCTTAGAAATTACATCAACTTTAGCCTTATCGACTTCAATTCCTTTTCTAGAGATCTTATGTCCTAAAACAATGCCTTCTTTAACCATGAAATGGCTCTTTTCCCAATTTAGTGCTAATTTGGCTACACCTTTTAAGCATTTTATCTAAATTGGCAAGACACGAGGAAAAAGAATCTCCAAAAACTGAAAAATCGTCCATAAAAACCTCCATCGTTTTTTCTATCATGTCGTGAAAAATGGCCATCATACAACGTTGGAAAGTTCCGGGAGCATTGCACAAACCGAATGGCATACGACGGTACGCGAAAGTTCCGTATGGGCACGTAAAAGTAGTTTTCTCTTGATCTTTAGGTTCAATGGGAATTTGAAAATACCCAGAAAAACCATCTAAGAAACAATAAAACTCGTTGCCGGCTAATCGCTCTAACATCTGGTCCATGAATGGTAACGGAAAATGGTCTTTACAAGTTGCTTCGTTCAACTTTCGATAGTCGATGCAAACTCTCCATCCCGTAACTAATCTTGTAGGCACCAGCTCATTTTCTTCGTTTGTGACAACGGTCATACCACCTTTTTTAGGAACACAATGGACCGGACTAACCCATGGACTATCCGAGATCGGATAAATCAATCCCGCGTCAAGAAGTTTTTCTACTTCTTTCTTGATGACGTCGTGGATTTTAGGGTTAACCCTCCTTTGATGTTGCACTGAAGGTTCGTAATCATCTTCTAAAAGGATTTTGTGAGAGCAAAATTCGGGATCTATGCCTCGGATATCAGAAAGTTTCCAAGCAATTGCTTGTTTTCGGTTTTTTAGAACGTTAATGAGTGAGGTCTTTTCTTCTTGGCTCAAATCTTTTGAAATTATGACTGGAAGTTTGTTATTTTCCTCTAAAAACGCATACTCGAGATGCGGAGGTAACTCTTTAAGTTCGACTTCGGGAATTTCATCTTTTGGTTCAAGTGAAGACTCTTTTGGTTCAACAACTTTAAGATCTTTTTGAATTCCGGGTGAGTAATCTCCTTGGTTTGGGTTAGGTAATGGATCATTGTTGAGAAGTGCCTCGAGAATGAGAATGTCACCCTCAGGATCATAGTATGTAGCATTGAAAACTGGTGAAACTGGTTCATCATCGATTGCTATAAAAGCATCGGCTTCTTCAAAGAGTAGAAAATCACTTTCATCAAAAGGAGTAAGTGTTGGAGATGAAGTAGAAACAATCGGATCGAAGTATGGAGAAGGATTGTTGTAAGCAACGGAATCGGAAAATCCAAGTACTTCTTGTGATAATCTCACAGTGACCACAATATTAGATCAACTTTCTTCATGATTCAGAGATTGTTGTATGAAATGGAAGGTGCATCACCACATTTAAGGGTTAACGATTGATCATCATTCCTAAGAGTAATCTCTCCCTCGTAAACATCAATTAAAGCATGAGCCGTCCTAAGAAAGGGTCGCCCGAGTATCAACGGTACTCGAGGATCGGCTATAAAATCAAGAACAACAAAGTCGGCGGGAAAGTAAAACTTCCCTACTTTGACAAAAACATTTTCAGCTACACCGGTTGGTTTGGAAATTGTACGGTCGGCTAATTCTAATACCATTTTTGTTTCGGTTAGGCCTGAGAGTTGAAGCTTTTTCCAAATGGATAAAGGCATGAGATTGATACTAGCACCTAAATCGGCAAGGGCTAAGTAACTATCGAACTCTGAAAAATCACATGGAATGAGAAATCGACCGGGGTCACCTAGCTTTTCTGGAAGCTTTTTTAGGACAACCGCACTACAATTTTCATTCAACGGCGTTTTGGTCAATTCGATCAACTTGTCTTTGTTATTTAACATCTTTTTGAACATTGGAGCAAACTTTGGCATATGAATGAGAGCATCCGCGAAACTTAGCTCAAAGTGAAGATTACGGAAGATTTCCATAAACTTTGAAGCTAGGATATCATCCTTTTCATGAATCTTTTGTTTATTGAGTCTCGATGGGTAAGGCAAATTAGGTTTGGTCTTTTGAACTAAAAAGGGTTCTTCGATTGGTTCTTTGTCTTTGGTTTGTTCTTGGACCAATGGAGGAGGTTGGATGTCTTCGGTGCTTGGTAGCTCCGTATCCTTTGTCACCTTGCTTTCCTTTTCCACCACCGGCGGTGGAATCGGAGGTCCATCGTATGAAACACCACTACGAGTTGTAATTGCCTTGGCTTCGTTCCTTGGATTTGGAATGGTATTGCTAGGTAAAGAACTTGAACTTGAAGGTTGGTTGCTATGATAACTTTGCATGAAACCGAGCATCATCTTTTGAAAATCATCTTGCTTCTTTTGAGAATCATTGTAAACTCTTTGAAAATCATTTTGGGTTCTTTGAAAATTATCCAACTTCATTTGCAAGTTATTCATGTTCGCATCATTAGCTTTAGAATAACTTTCAAAATCCGTTTTAGACACTCCTTGAGTTTGTGAAACGGGAGGTAAAGCTTGATTAACCAAAGGTTGATTTGTTGGAGGTTGGTATGGTGGTGCTTGGTAAATGGCTCCTTGATTATTAGGACGGTTTTGATTAAAATTTCCTCCACGGTTTTGGTTAAAATTAGAATTGGTTCCTTGATAACGGTTTTGGTTGTTTTGGACATTTGGTTGATTGAAACCCGGTGGTCTCATTTGACTTGCCAAATTGGAAGGTTGGTTTCTTTGGAGAAAATTACCAACGGCTGCGGTTTGTTGAAATTGTTGGATATTGTCTTGAAAAACGGGAAAATCGTTTCCACCTCGAGTTAACGGACAATGGTTAAAATTATGATTCGAACCACAAATGACACAAACTTCCTCAACCGCTTTGACGGGTGCGGGAGTAGTAACAACTAAAGCTTTCATTTCATTCAACATTTTGTTCATCTTGATAGTCATCTTATCCTCGAGAGAAGCGGCTATTTGTTGCATATCGAAAGAATTATTAGAAGGTGAAGAATTAGAAAGAGGAGCATCCGTACTCACTCTTGAATCATTAGCACGACTTCTTGAGTAACGAACTTTTGACTTGCTTTCAATAATCGCTAAACCTTCTTGAGGCATCTTGTCTAAGAAATTGCCACCCGCGGAATCTAAGGCATCTTGATCGTTAGAATTCAAAGAGTTGTAAAAAGTATCGAGTTGGTGTAGTTCCGAGAAGCCATGGTGAGGACATTGACGAAGGAGTCCTTTAAAACGTTCCCATGCTTCATTAAAGGCTTCGTTTGGTTTTTGATAAAAAGTAATGATCTCATTCCGATAGTAAGTGGTTTTTGAAGGTGGGAAGTATTGGTTTATGAATTTTGAAACAAGGTCGTCCCATGTGAGAATTGATCTAGGAGGTTCCTTGTCTAACCAATCTCGGGCTTCACCGTCTAGAGAAAAAGGAAAAAGCAAAAGCTTTATAGAGAAAAAGGAAAAAGCAAAAGCTTTACCGAAGTGTTCGGAACTTCGGGATGTCTAAACGTTGAAGTGACTTTGTTAAAAAATCGAAGGTGATTGTGGGGATCTTGTCTACCCGTGAATTTATTGCTTTGCACAAGATTAATTAAAGGTTGCTTAAGCTCGAAATTGTTAGCATTAATTGGTGGAACAACTATAGCATCTTCATATCCCTCGATGGGAGCTTGTAACATTTGGGCCATCGTTCGATTGTCGGCCATTGGAACAACGTTTTGTTCAACAATTGGTTCTACCGGAAGATTTTGTTGTTGTCGACGTCTTCGAGATTGCGAACGAGTGCGCATAAAAAGAAAAACTAACAATTAAAAAACAAAACTTTACACTAATTTTTAATTTTTTTTTTTTTCAATGAATTTTAACGGTTACACGAAAGAGACTTAAACCAATTAATCAACTACTTCACGGTAGCTCTTGAAAATTTCTTTCAGGTGAGCGTACTTGTAGTAGACACCAAATGGCAAAGTGTTAAAATCTTTGACTACGATTTGGAACCAACTAAGCCTGCACACACCCCGAAAATTGAAATGATAACACCTCCGTTGAGAATGTTATATTTTGGTATTTTTACCAATTGGTGATTTTTATTTCTTAATTAAAAAAGGAAGATTTTTTTTTGATTTTTTCTATTTTTTATTTTTATTTTTTTATCTTTTACTTATACTAAAAAGAAAAGGAAAATATATTTTTTTACTTTTCATATTTTATGATTTTTTTTTTGGATTTTTGAATTATAAAGCAAAATTGAAACTTTCTAAGTCGAAAGGATCTTCAAACCAAATCAACAAACACAAAACGTAGGAATCGTAAACACTGTCCCCGGCAACGGCGCCAAAAACTGATTGAGCAGTTTTATATACCTAAAATATATATATAAAATATAACCTTAAGAGAAATTAAGAAGATTACCAAGTTACCCTTGATAAAATTCACTCTCAAAAATATATATAATATAATATATAATACGTATATTAAACCGGGCAAGTATGATCACCCGGGTCGTTTCCCCAACGACTAGTGAAATTGAAACCACGTTCTAGTTCGGATTCTGATTTGAATGAAGCAAAGATATTTTGGATAAGCTATTACTACTAATTAAGAAGCAACAAATAATGACAATTAAGCAAGTAAACTAAGTTTAATCCCTAAAAATGTAAACTAAAATTTCACTAAATGAAGAAAAAGAGCCGAAAATTATTAAAAATAAAAGCCCTAATTTTTATCTTTTAATTAAAGACTAATTAAACTAATTAGAACTTAACCCTAATTATTAATTAAGACTAAATAAAACTAATTAATTAACTAAACTAGGGACTAATGGTGAAAAAGACTTAAGGACTAACGGGCTAAAACATTTAACGGGCAAGGATTAACTGGAAAACAACTAAAACAGAAAAATTACAGGAATGGTCCCTGAGGGTCTACCCCGATAACAAACTAAGGCCCGAATTAAGGTGAGATTTGAAAAGTGCTTATTATCAAAAACTTAAAAGAGCAAAGTTGGAGATTAAACTATAATGAACAAATTTAATAAAAGAACCTTGTGCTGAAAATCAATAATAAGCTCAAAAAGAGCTTATCTTTAAGCTGTTTACAGAAAGTGAGGTTTTGGGCTTATTTTCACTTAAACAGCTATAAAATGCTCAAATAAAGCTCAAATCTAAAAAGGAAAAGTGATCTAGAAAGCTTATGATGTGCTTAATCTAAAAATGAAAAGAAATTAAAACTTAAACTACCTTTATGCTACTGAAATTGATCATGAACTAAGCAAACTCAGGAAATAAGCAAAGTAACACAAACTCCAAATAAGCTAAAAACCTTATTAAGCTAAATTAGACTCTCAAACTTTAAGGGCTTACCAAACTACTGATTATCCATCTAAATAAGCTGTAAAATCTAGACTTAAAAGCTGAATTAACAAATTTAAATCCTAAAGATTCTGAGTACTGTTTTTGGAGTTTTCAGGTTTTTTTATAACTTTTGACAGCGAAATTTAACTAGGAAAATAAGCTAGAAATTGCAAATTAAGACTTAAAATCTATTAAGCTATATTAAAACTCAAGTCCTACCGAATTTGATAAGCTAAATCCTAAAATTACTGTTTTAAATTAAACTAACAACACAGCAGTACTAACTCATGTTAGTACTGCTAGTGTAAATCAAGAGTGCACTAAACCAAACACTCCTGTTAGATTATGACAGATTTGAGAAAATCTTTTTAAGAGAAATCTAATGAACAAATTCTAAATACCAGATAAAGACTAACTTAGGACAAACTTAGCAATCATGATTAAACAACTGAATAAGTAAAATTCTAAGATCTTAACTAATTAAGCTAATATTTTTGGATTTTATGAGTTTTTATGACAGAAATTAGTAACTAACTATCTATAACTATCAAAACAAAAGTAGATGAAGACATACAACTAATAAGCACTAGTAAAGAGAAATAAGTAACTAATAAGCAAACTTGACAAGCAAATAAGCAGATCTAAATATAGAAAGCAATGAGATTACTATTTAAAGCTATAATAAAAGGATTTAAAAGAGAGACTTACAAACTTCTCTAGCTAAACAAGAGATCTCAATTAAGAGCAGCTACAAGCTCCCTAGCTTATTAAATAAGCTAGGGTAAAGTCCTTGGGATCTCTTCCAAGTTAAGATCCCCTTCCAAAAGCTTTTCAATAAAACCCATGTATGATTAAACTGATTTAAGGTTTAGGTAGATTAATACTGAATTCAACAAGCTCTATTCCAGCTTATAGACTGAAAGAGCTTAATATGAGCTTATTAGCTTATTGAGACAATTTGGCTTATTAAGAGAGCTTATGACTTTAAATGAAAGCTTAGAAAATGAGATTTAAAACACTAAAAACTGAATTTCATTAATTAAAGAAACTGATTACATTACTTGAAAAAGGAAAATTACATTTAAGGAAAACACGAATTTAAGCTACACTAAAAATTACTAAAAACTAGATTAAGTGTGTGTGAGAAGTGAGGCCTTTTTATAGGTGCTGAAAGAAGCTTCTAGGATCTCTTGCCCTGCTCTCCAATCTTTCAATCTTGGCCAATCATTTCTTCAATCATCCAAGCATCAATTGTGGCCGTTTGATCAAACTGTGGACACCTGAAGATTGCCAGCGTGTCATTCCATTGATGTGACGTTTGTGCTTCTTTTGTGAGTGTTTTAGCACAAAAACCCACATAAATTTGTGCTTTCACCATTGTTGACGTGGCCTTTGATTGGGAGAGGTTAAGTAATCCTTTGATAAAGACTGATTTGTCCCTTCATTTGTGTTAGAGAGCTCATGAATTGACCTATGCACCCTTTAATTTGGAAAACCCCTTTGATTTACCTTGGATGGTGAAACGGGGAAGAAAGGTGAATAGTAAATCGGATTGGCGCCCAATTTTTCGATAGTTAAAACTGTTATAGCTTTGGCATTTTTACACTTTCAGTCCCTCTCTTTCTTTTCCCTTTTTCAAGTTATAAATAACTTTCGGGATTTGCAAGATTGGTCCTTGTGGCTTTATAAAAGAGAAGTGGGCTAATGTTTTGGGCTTTGTTGACTTTTATTGACCAATGATTGGCTTTTCTTTGACTGGATTTGACTGAGGCTTGACTTTTCGGGCTTCGGCTTTGGATCTTTGGCTTCTTTTTGTACTCTTCTGATTCTCGTGTCCGTGCTTGCTTGATTTTGACTGTTTTCTTTTGATTTTTTTTACTTATCCGTACCTGCATACACAAAACACAAATACAAGCATATTTTTGCCATTTTTGGTCTGTTTTGGGTTTAATTGGGTTATTTTAGGTACAAATGGATATGTGTATTTTACACTTATCAAAAGTCAAACAAAGCCCGCTATACTCATTATATACTTCCACATATAATTTGAACTTCCTATAAAAAACACATAGAAAACCTGATAAACCAAAAACTCATGCCTTTTCTCTCCTCTTTACTGTGTTTGACACATACACATCCAAACCACCAAAATCTTTAATCTTGATCCCTAAAATCCATTCCATTCAATCCCAAATCAATTATAAACTAAACCTCATCATTCTTTTCAATCAAAATCTATCATGCATAAGATTTCCCCAAGTTCTTGATTTTCTTATTTTTAATTTTGAAGGGTTTTGATCTAATTGAGGGTAATTGGAGTAACAAGGGTTTAATAATAAGCGTGTAAACAAGATTTGGTGAAACAAAATTGAGTTTTCAATCATTATTTTGGGTGTTGTGGTATTCGGCCAAGATCAAACCCAAGAGGGTTTGATTGTGTTGATTTTCTTGATATTGCATTGTGTTTGTAAGTTTTCTACTTAACTTTTTTACATCGATTTAAATATATGTTCCATGCATGTGTTAGATCTTGTATTGTGAATCCATGGATTGAGGTGCATGTCGCGTTTTGAGATTCATTATTGAATTGAGATGATTAGTAATGGGGTTAGGTTAGTTTAAGAGCATTGGCGATGTTTGTGATGCGTGAATTTGAAGTTTTAAAGGGGTTTAAAGCTACCCGTTTAGATCAGTAGGTTTAGGGCCTGTTTCGCCTAAGTTA
Organism: Tanacetum coccineum; assembly: GCA_026074375.1. NCBI lineage: Eukaryota > Viridiplantae > Streptophyta > Magnoliopsida > Asterales > Asteraceae > Tanacetum > Tanacetum coccineum. The sequence goes on along the minus strand of BQNB010006168.1, from coordinate 6,902 downwards.
ACGATTTTAAAACTGAAATTGGCCTAGGCATAATGATAGAGGACGTTAATACGAACGTTTCGATATAAAATTCGGCTTCTAACTTTAAAAAATGAACGTTTGGCGGCCATTTGAAATTCTGAAAAATTATAAAAATCCAATCAGCACTTGCTGAATTTTTAAGTTGCTGCATAATCAAAAAAGGGCATTTTCGTTATTTTATGTCGAGCTTTGGGTCTCAGGTAAAACTAAAAAGTTGTTTAAAATGCCGTTTTACCTTTCCTCTAGAGTAACTAAGGCTGAAAACGTGTGTTAACGGGTTTAAAAGCTTAGGATTAGATACTACATTTTAGTTAGAAAAATAAAGTTTCTGCAGAAACTTGCAGGGGTATTTTGGTCATTTTTTGTTGGGTTTCGGGGCTCGGCTAAAACTAAAAAGTTGTCCGAAACGTTGTTTTACATCAAAATGTTTTAGAGTCCGAGTCGTGAAAACGTAATTTAGCGGGTCGTTTTGGACGGGTCAGACTTAAGAAAAAATTATAATAAAAATTGTTGAAATTCTTTTAATTGTCAATTAGCGTTATGGAGAATGATTAGGCGTAGGATATATTAACTAAAGCTGAATTACAACTAATAAGTTAGTCTATCACTTTTATTCGCATCTAGATGTCATAATCTTGATAACGAGTCAAAATGGGTAATTTTCATTAAAATTTCATATTAGTCGGAATGGGTTAAAATGTTAAATCTTAAGGCGTAACACTTAGTGGGTAAAAGTAAGTAAGTTTGGTGCACACATGGATTCTACAATATAAGATTACATGTATGACGGAATATATATATTTTATACTATGCAAAATATGCATTTTCTTATAATTATATTTTCTTATACGCGGACCACTATTATTATAGGTCGCGGTTGAGATCGTTGTTGTCATTCTTCTTCCTTTGTTGACTTTCTCGGTCAATACTTCTATTTTTGATGAGTTTCTCACATTCCCCTTTTTACATGTCTTAAATGTTTTCGGGTGGAAAGCACGATGTGTCGTTTGTTATGCAATTACTTTTAAGTAATTAATCTTTTGAGCACATTTGAACTTGAACTTGTTTTGAACGTATGAAACTGGATTTGAACTTGTTGAACTTTGGAAACGTGTTGAACTTTGAACTTTGAACTTGATATGTATATTGTTTGATGCTTGGAACCCGCCACTACTTTTAACTCATTATCCCCCTCATCGGGATTGAGACGTTAGTACTTATGGATATCGCTATTAGGAGATTAGCCCCTCCTTACTCCCCGCACAAGGGTGCATAGTACTAAGTGTTTGTGCCACACTATACAACTTTGAACTTGATTGGATGTTTAGAACGGTTAGGCTGAATACGTTTAAGTAGTGTTTCGCATGAACACTATAGCATACATATATATTGGTATGATTTGTGTTACGTTATGTAACGGGAACTGTTTTAAAAACTTGACTTGTTTTTATTAACTTGCCTTTGAGTTGGAAAACTAATATCGGATATCAATTCTTTTTCTAAAACTATATTTTGTGAACATAATCATGTGAGCTCACCAACTATTTCGATAGTTGACCGTTTTTATCATGCTTTTCATGTGACATTCTTAAAGTGGAAGCTTAGCGTATTTGCATATGGACATGTTCAAGATGTCTACTTTCTTTCAGGTTATTGTCATTTGTACTTTTTTAAACTTGTACTTGGAAATGTTGTAATTCAGATAATTTTCTTTTATCTTAATTCATGTATGGTGTTTTATCTATCATCTTGTGTGATGTTTATTAATATGTTACACATCGCGTTTCGGCCTTGATGGGGTGTGACAGATTGGTATCAAAGCCAGGTTTTGATCCTAGGACATGTGGGTTATAGGCCCACCACGCTTCCGCTTGCTAAGGAATTTTTTGGCACAGAAGGTGCAGTTGGTTTACGAACTTGGTTTGAAAGCATTGAGTATGTACTCCATATCACTAAGTGCCCCACAGAAAGCCAAGTCGAATTCGCGTCTAGTATGCTGTAAGGCCGCGCCCTAACTTGGTGGAATACCCTTGTTCAAACCCGAGGACGGGCAGCTGCTATAGGCTAACCTTGGGATGATTCTAAAAAGTTGTTGATGGAAGAATATTGTCCTCATGATGAAGTTCAAAAGTTGGAATCAGAATTTTCAAACCACAAGATGGTTAGATCAGATATTGACGGGTATACGGAAAGATTTCATGAGTTAGCAAGGTTGGTGCCACACATGGTTACCCCTGAGAGCCAACGTGTCAATCGTTACATTCGAGGTTTAGCTCCTGAGATCAAGGCACATGTCACTTCATCCAAACCTGCTACAATCCAGGGTGTTGTGGGTATGGCCAACCGTTGACCACCGATGGTATAAAGAAGAGGTCGAATGACCAGAACAGGAACCGATGGTATTAAGAAAAAGAAAAATGCTAGAAACAAGAAGAGGTCGAATGACCAGAACAGGAACCGAGGAAGGGATGATCGGAACAAGAGACAAAGAACTGGAAGGAACTTTGCTTTGACTGCTCTGGAGCAAGGACATGGGCAACGTCAATATGTTGGTCAACTTCCGAAGTGTGCAAAATTCAACTTCCATCATTCTGGTAACTGCCCCGTGTGTGGTCGATGTAACCAAGTGGGTCACTTTACCCGATACTGCACGAGTAGAGCTACTAATGAAAGACCAAGACCAACTTGCTTTGAGTGTGGAGATCCTAACCACTTTAGGAGGAATTGCCTAAGGATGAATCGAGCCACTACCTCGGGAGGAAATTGCCCAAACCATGTGCTAGCAATTGAAGGAAATACCAACCAAAGGAACAATAGGAATCAAGCACAGGGTAGAGCCTTTGGCCTAGGTGTTGCTGAAGCTCCACAAGACCCGAACGTTGTAACGGGTGCATTTTCTCTAAACGATCATTTCGCTACAGTTTTGTTTGATTCTGGTCCTGATTATAGCTTTATATCTACCAACTTCTTGCCATTGATTGACATGAAACCTAGTGTTATAAACCCCGGTTATGAGATCAAAATAGTTAGTAGCCTTAAAGTAGAAACCAATAAGATTGTTCGAGGTTGTAGACTTGAACTAGAAGGTCATACATTTATCATCGATTTAATTCCTTTTGGACATGGTAGTTTCAACATGATCGTAGGAATGGATTGGTTGTCAAAGCTGAGAGCTAAGATAGTTTGCTTTGAGAAAATTGTCCAAATTCCGTTATCCAACGGAGAGAATTTAGAAGTTCACTGAGAACGTCCCGAAGGGAACCTGAAATAGTTGAAGACTATGAAAGTAAACGAGCCAAAACTCAAAGATATCCCTGTTGTACGTGATTTCCCTGGCGTGTTTCTGGAAGATTTATCGGGTTTACCCCCACCTCGTGAAGTAGAGTTTCACATAGATCTTATTCTTGGAGCTATGCCTGTTGCAAAATCAGCTTATCGTTTGGCACCTATGAAAATGCAAGAACTGTCCAACCAATTTAAAGAGCTCAAAGAAAAAGGTTTCATACGACCTAGTTCTTCACCCTGGGAAGCACCGGTGTTGTTCGTGAAAAAGAAGGATGGTTAGTTCCGCATGTATATAGACTATCGAGAGCTGAACAAGCTAACTATCAAGAACCGCTACCCTCTTCCTAGGATCGATGACTTGTTCGATCAGTTGCAAGGGCCACGGTATTTTTTGAAAATAGACCTTCGATCTGGCTATCATCAGTTGACAGTACGTGAAGAAGATATTCCCAAAACTGCATTCAGGACGAGGTACAGACATTTTGAATTCACGGTCATGCCTTTCGGTCTAACTAACACCCCCGCGGTGTTCATGGACCTTATGAACCGCGTATGTAGGCCGTATCTTGACAAGTTTGTCATTGTCTTTATTGACGACATCTTAATTTATTCGAAGTCCAAAGAGGAGCATGAGGTTCACCTGAAATTGATACTGGAGTTGCTTGAAAAGGAGAAATTGTTCGGGAAATTCTCGAAATGTGAATTTTGGCTACAAGAGGTTCGTTTTCTCGGACATGTAGTGAACAGTGAAGGAATACATGTGGATCCCAACCAAATTAAAGTAATAAAGAACTGGAAGCCCCCAAAGACCCCAACCAAGATCCGTTCATTCTTAGGATTTGCGGGATATTATAGACGATTAATCGCAAACTTCTCGAAGATTACAAAGCCTCTCACCCTATTGACTCAAAAGGATAAGAAATTTGAGTGGGACGATGAGCAGGAGAACGCCTTTCAGACACTAAAGGAGATGTTGTGTGATGCTTCAATTCTGGCACTTCCTGAGGGCACAGATGATTTGTAGTTTATTGTGACGCATCAAACCAAGGTTTTGGTTGCGTTTTGATGCAGAGAAACAAAGTGATAGCATACGCATCCAGACAACTAAAAATCCATAAGAAGAACTACACCACTCATGATTTGGAGTTAGGCGCATTAGTATTTGCTCTCAAAACCTAGTGACACTATTTGTATGGAACAAAGAGTGTTATCTACACTGATCATAAAAGCCTTCAGCATATTTTTGATCAAAAAGAATTAAATATGTGTCAGAGACGATGGATAGAACTTTTCAGCGATTATGAATGCGAGATTCGCTACCACCAAGGTAAAGCGAACGTAGTAGCTGATGCATTTAACAGGAAGGGGTGGATGAAACCGAGACGAGCTCGATCTTTGAGCATGACAATTCACTTTAGCATTAAGGCTAAGATTCTGGAAGCTCAAAGCGAAGCCTCCAAGGACGTCAACACTCTAGCAAAAATGTTGCGAGGATTAGACAAACAGTTTAAAAGAAAAGAAGATGGCGGATTGTATTTCGTTGAGCGAATCTGGGTGCCAGCTTATGGCAATTTGAGAACTTTGATCATGAATGAAGCCCACGTCATAAAGTATTCTGTACATCCTGGAGCAGACAAGATGTACTATGATTTACGAGACATATATTGGTGGCCCGGAATGAAGAAGGATATCGCTTTGTATGTAAGTAAGTGTTTGACCTGCTCTAAAGTCAAAGCAGAACACCAGAAACCCTCGGGATTGCTCCAACAGCCAGAGATTTCCGAGTGGAAATGGGAGAATATCACTATGGACTTCATAATGAAATTACTGAGAACCAGTAGCGGACATGACGCGATTTGGGTCATAGTCGACCGACTGACCAAATCGGAACATTTCTTAGCTATCCGTGAAGGCTACAAGACGGAGAGACTTGCAAGATAGTACATCAACGAGATCATAGCAAGGCACGGTGTGCCCGTGTCAATTATATCTGATCGTGACAGTCATTTCACATCATGATTTTGGCAATCGCTACAGAAAGCATTAGGAACGCAACTGGATTTGAGTACTGCTTACCATCCCTAGACCGATGGCCAAAGTGAGCGTACCATTCAAACTTTGGAAGATATGCTTAGATCTTACGCAATTGATTTTGGCGGTAACTGTGATAATCATCTACCATTAGTATAATTTTCATACAATAACAGTTACCACTCGAGCATGAAGTGTGCCCCTTTTGAAGCTTTGTATGGAAGGAAATGTCGAACGCCCATAGCTTGGGCTGAGGCAGGAGAAGGCAAGCTAATTAGACCAGAGATTGTCCAAGAGACTACCGACAAGATTGTTTAAAAAAAGGAAAGATTGAAGGCTGTACGTGATCGCCAGAAGAGCTATGCCAACAATCAACGAAAGCCGTTAGAGTTCAGTGTCGGTGATAAAGTACTACTCAAAGTGTCGCCCTAGAAAGGCGTAGTACGTTTTGGCAGGAGAAGTAAGCTTTCACCAAGATACGTAGGACCGTTCGAGATTGTCGAGCGAATTTGCCCTGTAGTTTATCGATTGCGCTTACCACGAGAACTTGTAGGCATTCATGACACATTCCATGTGTCAAACCTGAAGAAATGCCTGGCCGATGTAAGTTTGCATGTACCGCTAGAAGAAATCAAGATCGACGACAAACTACGTTTTGTTAAAGAACCTATTGAAATTATGGACCGTGAGGTCAAGAAGCTTAAACAAAGTAAGATTCCCATCGTGAAAATTCATTGGAATTCCCGAAGAGGACCAGAATTTACTTGGGAACGAGAGGACGAGATGAAGCGCAAGTACCCGCAACTGTTCGCGAGCGCTACGGCTTAGGATGAGCAAATGAAATTTCGGGACGAAATTCCCTTTAACAGGGGAAAACTGTGACATCTGTCAATTTTGAGGTCAGTAACCGAAAGCAAACGTATGATATTTGACTCTCTTAATTATTATTGGAGTCACTTTTATGTGGTCACATTACTTTTAGCATTTAATGCTTGTTTTTGTGCAACTCGTGTTACAAATCAATGTTTATTTCGAGCCATGATTCTATTTAATTGGAAATATCTATATTCGGATTGAAGGGCACTATTATCCCGAGCTTTAATTTATTTTCTAAATTTTATAGTGTTAGCCGTGTTTTAATTAAATTGATGGTCATTAAATATTCCCGAGCCTTGTATAAGAAAAACTTAGTTTACGGGAATTTATCTAAACTAATTGGGCCTAGGTGTCGCGCTTAAGTCCATTGGTAATAGGTCCGGCCCAAAGTTAAGCCCAACAACCCAAGAAGGGTTTTATCTCTTGTAACTATAAAAAGCCCTCACCAAGTGTAGAGAGGGTGTTGCTTCTCATTTCTTTCTAGTGCAAGTAACCATCTTTATTTTTCTCTCTTTGTCTCTCTCTAGTTATTTCTCTCTCTAAAATCTTTTTTTATTTTTGTGTTCATGGTGATGAAATGATAGCATCTAACATGTGGTATCAAGAGCCAAGGTTGGGTTTAGTAATTCGTTGTGTTATTTTGATTTGAGCTTATTCGAGTTTTTAGGCTTATTTATCATTCGTCTTAT
>BQNB010006167.1:0-98721 GCA_026074375.1 Tanacetum coccineum | reverse complement strand
TTATGATAATGCTTCAGTTGAAAGCATTATATCGATGATGATTTTTATTGATAATTAAGGATAATGTTTTTATATTTTTGATATAAATTTTTTTTTTATATTATACTAATAGTAATAAAAGAAAATGAAAAATATTTTTGTGTTTTATATTTTTATAAATAAAAGAAAACATATTCACAAACGGGAAAATTAACTTCACGAGGAAAGGGTCTTCAAACACTAATCGTCAAACAAACACGAAAATCGAATCACAACCTCCCCGGCAGCGGCGCCAAAAATTGATTGATCGTTTTCACACCATATATATAATATATTGTTAGGATTATGAAAATGACTCGGTCACCCCCGTGTATCATTAGTATAGCATAGCTCGTAGTCAGAAAGAATCATTTGTATATATACCCCTTCCCACACATGGGAAGGGGTTGGTTGTTTCATTTCATGCTAAATATATCACTTGCACTTTCTCTCTTTAAAAAGACATTTTCTCTCTAAGTCTAATTAGCCAACCCATCATCCATTACTTGTGTTATGATCTCTTGGATACTACAATACACATTCTGAAAGATCCGTCTTTTTTCTTAACAAATAAGACAGGAGCTCCCCAAGGCAAAGTACTTGGTCAGATAAAACCTCGGTCTACCAACTCTTGTAGTTGGTTTGATAGTTCCTGCATTTCTAAAGGAGTTAATCTATAAGGTGCTCGGGCCACTGGTGCTGCTCTTGGAATTAAGTCGATTTAGAATTCTACTTGACGAACTGGGGGTAGGCCAGGTAGATCTTCAGGAAAAACTTTTAGAAATTCTCTGACTACTGGTATGTCTTCTAGTCGTTTATCGTCTAACTTCTTTTCTATTACTTGGGCTATGAAAACTTGCCATCCCCTGGATATATACCTGTTTCGGTTTTTATACAGGATATGAAGGTTGAGTGTCGGGATTTAAAACTTTTTTGATCACCTCTGATGATCAAAGTTTCACCGTCAATGGGAGTGGAACGAATTTTCTTGTCACAAATAACTCTAGCATGATACGTTGGATACCAATCCATACCAATGATGACGTCAAAACTACCAAGTTTAATTGGCATAAGATCATTTTCGAAAGGTTGATTTATGATTTAACAAAATTAGGGTGGCAACCCTGGATAATGGCATTAGTGACCTTACTAAGTTTCCTATTGTGGCCATTTCAAATCGTATGTATCTAGTGTAATTGGTGGGATATTAAGCATAAAGCAAGAGTTAGGGATAGCCAAACTATTAATCATGCTACCGGAATGAATAATACTCCTATTCTAGATGTAAGTTAGAAGGAACGTATCCGTGGACTACGTTTTGGTCTCAGTGAGCGTTCTTGTCCCTCCAGCAAGTATGCTCTTCTCCGTGAAAGCAATGTGTTTGTCTTTGAGCACTGATAATGTGTAATAGCCCTGTTCTCATCTACCAGCATGTACAAATTACTGATACTGGTTGTTGATTGCTTCTAGTGGCTGGGATCTCTATTGTTTCTACAGTTCCTGGTCAGATGACCCACCCGTTTGCAAGTCTGACATGTTTGATATGCAAGGTCTTGTGGTGATGTAAAGTGCATTTCTTACACAAATGAAGGCTTCGGCTTCAAGTATACCTACTGTTTTCAATTAGGGTGGCAGCATAAGACCTGAAGGTTTCCTGTCTTTTATTCACCTGTTGGGAGTAATCATTTTTGCGGTTGTTATGGTTGTTTTGATAGTTGTTGATGCGATTATTGGGGTAATTGTTGTTGTTCGTGGTGTTCCTTCTATCATTAAACTTTTGTTTGTGATCATTGGTTCCTTGCATAGAATTGTGCTTTGTTACCTGATCCATCAACCTCTGAGTTATGGTAGTGGCTTCCTCCAAAGTTTGAGGCTTAGAGGCGGTAACGTTTCCCTCAATACTTCTGGGTAATCCTCTGATGAAAACTTCCATGAGTTTCTTTGTGTTTGGTACCAAGTTTGGGCATAAGACTGCTAATTCCTGGAATCTTCTAACGTAAGTTTTAAGATAATTTCCTTTTACAGTTAGATTGTAAAATTCATCTTCCATTTTCCTGACTTCAGTTCAAGGACAATACTTATTTGTTAAGAGCCTTTTTAATTAAGTTCAGGTGATCTTGTTAGCTTGTTCAATTCTAATAGATTGGGCGTATGCATTCCACTAGGACAAGGCATCATCAATCAGAGTACTAGTAGCAAATGTCACTTTGTTTTCCTCGACACAATTACTATGAGAAAATACTAATTTAGTCCGTTTAAACTAGCGGATGAGGCCAACTGCTCCTTTTGTACCATCGAAGTAGAAAGTTTGACAGGTTATGAACTCTTTATAGTTTCCCTTTCTTGCTACAGGAGTTCCAGTAGGTCCGGTATTTCTATTGGGATTGTTAGTACTTGCCATTGTTATGTTTTCAGAGCTGCGGCAATGATGTCAGCAACTAGTTTTCTGATGGCAGCCTGAGTCATGGCTGGTTTTGATTCAGATGTATTGACTTCATGGATGGCATTCTATCAACATTTTAAGACAACACATATAAGAAGATTTCACAAGGGTCTTTTCCTTAAAATGCTTAAAGTTCAAACATAAACATTGTCACAATAGTGATATCAAAATTATAGATACTTATTTGATATGAATTCTAACAAGCATTTGACTTATTAGTTCAATTTCTAGAAGTTACAGTATGATTCATAATGATATCTAACTTTGTGGAGATAAACTTATCAAAAGGATAGTCTAGAGATGGTAGTTAGTTAATTTAACTGGTAATGAAGATCCTAATGATGAAGATGGAGATGAGAGATCGTAATATAGAATACAAGATGAGTATGAAACAATGAAGTATAACGGGATTACCATTATATTATATCATAAACAACTTGTCTTTGTACTGTACATAGTCAAAATTTGACAAATGTTGTTATTTATACCACACATCCCGTGGCTAGGTTCTAACAAAAACTATAACTAGTATCTAATCTGTCCTTCCTGGTTGTTCTTGTGTTCATAGATTGCATCCAGGAGACTTTCCATATCTGCTTGGTGACGAACCTAGATATCTTCGATGATATGTTCTAGATTAGCAATCCTGAAGCGAGCCAGAGCAATCTTACTGTTATTTCCTATTTGCTTTCTTTGAAGTTTAGCAATTTGAGCACGAGCCTCTTAGAGTTTAGTTTCCAAATTTTCAAAATCTTGTTGTATGATCGCCCGACCTTTTCTAAGACCTTCTATTTTGTCTTCCATGTGCTCAATGCGGTCAAGAGAGAGCTCATCTAGATGATTCAAAATTTCCTTAATTTGTTCCTCGTGACGTTCCAAACTTGTCTTACGAGAGCTTTCTCCCATCTCAAATTCTTAAGGTAGGGCAAAAGTAGAGGAGGATAATCTGTCACGACCTCGTTTCTTAGGTGGCAATAATTCCTCATGAAGAAAGAATTCTTGAGGATTAAACATTGGAGATAGCATTGAAGATTGAGGCATAATAGTTGGTGGTGGAATAGGTAATTCTTTAGCATAATATGCTTGCATGACCTTCATATGGGGGTCATTATGAAAAAGTGAAAGAGTTGGTGAAGCTATTGGAACTAAACCAAATGCGTTATTTGAAAAGCTAGAATAAGTATTTCCTGGTGAAGCTGGGGAATAGTCCGGGGAAGCCGGGATATAGTCTGAAAAGTTAGAGGAAAAGCATCCACTCAATATCGAAGAAGGTGGATTGGAGAGAGACAACACTTCGTTAACAACCCAGCGGTAAAAAACATAATTTATTTAAATAATAGTATAATAGGTTGTGTATCTTTACTACTATTCGGGAGATGTAGCGGCACGGAGGACTATCTTGATGGAAAAAAGATAGTTATTAAGTTTCAAACCATGTAGTCGATAACTGTGGCTCCTGATACCAAACTATACACCCCTAATTGACAAATTATAGCAGCGGAAGCTAACTAGGGGTGTATTACTCATAGTACTAGAACATCAATAACATGTAGAACAATAGACCTCGTAACGCTTTGAAATGAACTCAACTTTCAAGATGTCGATGATGGGACAAATGTCATTCTTTTTAGGATTACAAGTTTCTCAAAATCCCAGAGGCATCTTTATCAACCAATCCAAATATGCTCAGGAAATCTTGAAAAAGTTTGGTTTTGACTCATGCACACCCATTGACACTCCAATGGCGGAGCGTCCCAACCTTGATGAAGATAAGGGAGGAAAGCTAATTGATCCTACACGATTTCGTGGTATGGTTGGCTCCCTTATGTATCTTAGTGCATCTAGACCTGACATAGTATTTGCTGTTTGTATGTGTGCACGATACCAGGCTAAGCCTACTGAAATGCACCTTACTGCTATAAAGCGGATCTTTCGATACCTAAAAGGAACCATTCACATGGGTCTGTGGTATCCGAAGGACTCCGGCTTTGAACTAAAAGCTTTTGCAGATGCTGATTATGCAGGGTGTCATGACACAAGGAGAAGTACCTCTGGTTCAGCTCAATTTCTTGGACATCGGCTTGTTAGCTGGTCATCCAAAAAGCAGAAAAGTACCGCCATCTCCACTACGGAAGCTGAATACATCGCCCTATCAGGATGCTGTGCTCAAATCCTCTGGATGCGATCTCAACTACGATTCCGATGTATTGTGACAATCAAAGTGCTATTGCTCTATGCTGTAATAGTGTTCAACACTCGCGCTCCAAGCACATTGATATCCGTCACCACTTCATCAAAGAGCAGGTTGAAAGGAAAGTTGTTGAGTTATATTTCGTGGAGACAAAATACCAACTGGCTGACATTTTTACGAAGGCATTACCGAGAGAGCGCTTCGCCACACTACTCCCACTGCTTGGTGTTAAACAAATGTCACCAGAGACTCTCAAGGAACTACAGGATGAGTCTGTCTCTGAGTAACCAGGTGTTTCACATTGTATTATTGTGTATATTAAAAAAAAAAAAAAAAAAAAAAAAAAAAAAAAAAAATTAGTGTAGTATGGCTTGCAGTTATTTCAGACTGTAACCCGGTCTTAGCCCAGAGATTTAATGTACGTCTCAGTGCATTATTTCTTCCACAGACAAGAAGTTGTCTAAGCCCCGAACCATTTTTCTCATAAACAACTTGTTTTATCAAACATGTTCGGGTTAACCAAATCAAACATTGACACGGGTCATTGTTTGAGGGGGAGAATCAGTATACTAACAGTTGTGCAGGTCAAAAGAACGTCCTGTTGCTGATTCTATTGCTGCAAGATTGACACGACCAACCGCTTACAACTTCAAGACAGATTGCAGTATCATTCCTGTCTAGGTATTCTAAAGGTCTTGTTTCAATTGCTCACTTGATATTTGTGCTATTTTACCTCACCTCATACTTTGAGGGGGAGATTGATACATTTTAAGTCCATTCTAGATCAAAACCATTCACAAGTATCATACTTTTGATCGGGGGAGAGAATGTGACTTAAACATGTAAAACGGATAATTAATGATTCGATTGATTCTAAAATGCTAAAGTCCTATCCAAGCATGTGCTAAACATCTTTCGATTATCGACGCACATGTGTAGGGGGAGCATAAGTGTTAATATGATCAAAAAATGTCAAGGTACCAAAAGTTTGTGTTATACACAAGTATCTTGATAAATGACAAAGAATCTTTTGTTTCATGTTCGTGAAAGTGATCTTATGGAATGCTGAGGAAAGAGATGTTGTACCACCAGGGTATTCGTATGAATGCTCATGCCTGGTCTTCGGACTGCGCCCACTAGTGAAGTGGATTTCCATAAATGTACTTGTACAAGTTTGGATTTCCCAAGGCACTTCATATCTTTCGGGATATATTTCAAAACATCATCAGAAGCATTCTGATTTAAACTTTCGTTTGTGCCCCAAACAAATTTTATAAGCACATCGAATGTTTTTCAAATCATTTTTGCCACAGGCCTTCTACGGTACTTAATTGTATTAAGAAGTAAAACGCTGAAAAAGGAATTGTACGGTATAGTCAGCAGATAGTAACTGTACTGACTCACTCTTTACCATTCTATTAGTAGAAATACTTATAGTGTGTTAGTCTTTGGACATCTGGTCTAGAGAACGGCGAACATTAGGGAATCTGATACTTAGGTATTAGAGGAACTAGCTTGTCACGTGCCGGAAAACCTGTCAAGAAGGTTCTATTAATGAATCTTTCTGATCACAGGTGCAGTATTCATACTGTAATCATTGATCCTCACGGAATCAGAGGTTAACGTAACCGACCAGATTGAGTATCGTCTATACTCGGTCCCTTCAAAACTTAAAACCTTTGTGTGTTCACATGAATGTTTTTCTAGGAACACATTAAGTGGATTTTACATAACAAAGTTTTTTGTTGGTGATAAATTGCTATCCATGGCGAAAGCGACTCAAGTTTCCGATGCAAGGACATGTGCTCATAATCCATACCACAGTATCGAAGTAATCAAGAACGCTTACTTTCAAAAGCTTCCGCATAATCTCTGAAAATCAATGTCTTCCTCAAATGCAAAAGTCCAAATGATTGGAAGAAGATAAATCATCAAAGCTTTCCAAGATTCCAACAGATATGAGCATGTGAGTCTAAAGATCAGCGTATGGCAAAGTCTAAGAAAAAGGAGATCACAAAGTAATTCAAAGAAGTAAAGCTTAAACGAGTCAAAGTAAAGAGCAAGTATCAAATCAAGTCTGCAGATCATGATTCAAGGTATTAAGATTTGAATACCAGAAGCACAACAAGTGAAGTACCCTATCAACAACGAGCTATAAGAGAAAGGACGAGTGTAGTTTCATGACCTCATATAGGGGGGAGATTGAGGTTCACATAAATTGGACCCAAAAAAGAAGCTTCGGTCACTCTAAGTATACAAGACAAAAGTTAGCTCGAAAGACTATGTTATTTAATGTTTATTATGTATACGGGCCAAGATGTAAAAAGCCCAATACGAAGCCCTCAAAGGCAACTCCTTATAGTATAAATACCTAGTTTAGTCAAATTAGGTAGCTTCTCCTTTCATTTTTCATATTAAGGTTTGTGCAATTATTTTTGTTTCTTTCAATCAAAAGTTCTTCATTGTTTAAATCTTTTGTGCCATTGATCTTGTGCTCCATACATGAAATGATCAAGGGATCCTACAGTTTGGCAAACAGTACTAACCTATTGGTTAAGTACTGTTTGACCACTCTTGTTTTTTCAAACCACTCTTGATTCCTCCAAAATCAATTTTTATGCAAGTTCAATCAAGTTTTAATCAAGTTTTAGATAGTTAGCAAGTTTTTATAAACAAATTTTCTAAACTGTGGTAAAATTTAAGTTTTTGTACATTTCTTTGCTTTTTAAGATTAGAATGTTTAAGTGGTGTTTTAGTATTCTAAATTTGTCATATTTTGAGTTCACTATCTGGTCAAACAACCTTATGTTTTGGTTTTAGGATTTCACCTTCTCTTACCCATTTTAACAAAACTATCCAAATTTAGTCTGAGTAGGGCTTTAGATTAAGCGTTTTGATAGTTTGAATGAGTTTCAAACTCATATTTTGTGATGGATTCTTATAGTTAGGTATATAAGCTTCAACTTTGCTTTTTACCTTTTAGCCATAATGTTCCATTAAGCCTTTCAAATATAAGCTCAAAAGTTGAGGTTTAGCCTGCCATTATTGACAAAAATGCCACTATACTGCTTATCTGCTTTTTAAGTGATTATCTGCTTGTTTTCCTTGCTTATTTTTGCTCATTAGTGCTTATTAGGGTTAGGTGATCACGTGTTGTTGGCTTATTTGCCTTTTTCATTTGCTTATTGTGTGTAAAAAGCCAACAGTTTAGTACTCAAGTCCATTAGCCTTAAAACTAAATCTGTCAATTTTTTCTTGCTTATTTTTGGTTTATTTTCTAGTTTTGTAAAAAGTGTTTTTTAAGATTGTTGTTTCAGCTTAATTTACAAGTTTTTAAAAAGAAAAATGAAAAAAAATGTTTTCAAAAAAGGGTAGGCCACATGTTTCAAACCTGTGACCTCCCCTTTCACAAACCAAGCCTTAACACACACACTCTATACCAGCGACACCAGTAGGGCCATCTGGTTAGAGTTTGCCTAATTAAATTTATAACCCCTTTTTAGCCAATAAGCCTAACAACCATTATTTACTTATTTCGTGCTTATTTCATTAAGCACTTTTCTCCGTTTTATTTTTCTTAGATTTAGATTTAGTCAAACTACTTTTCAGAATTTTTTCAGATTTTTCCAACTTCGTTTAGTATTTTTAATTAATTTTTTTATTAAAACTGTTTTTAATTCATATTAAATAAAATAAAAATAAAAAAATATAATTCTTTCTAAAAAAAAATTTCTTTTGATCATCAGGATTGTTAAAAATTAATTTGCATTTTTAAGGTTAATCTTTGGTAGAATTTCGGTTTTTAAAAGACGGGATTTGGTCGTTTTCGTATTGTGGTTGTAATTTACTTCATTTTATGTCCGTAGACTTAGGATTTATTTTCCGTGCTTTAGTTTAGCTTTCCTATGCTATATTTTATGTTCTCGGTAGAATTAGATTTATTTTCATGTCTTTAATTTTAGTTTTTTTTTTTTTTTTTCATGCTTCCCGTAGGAATTAGGTTTTCCTTCGTTTAATTCCGTGTTATTTGCTTTCCCGGTCGAATTTAGAATCCAAAACCAAATCTTCTTGTAATTCAAGCATCCAAATTCAGACAAAAATCTACCTGTCAATTTCACGCCTCGTTGGGAGAACGACCCGGGTGATCACTTGCCCGGAATCATTTATATCATACCCGTGAGTTTGTTGACCTTTTTCTAAAGGGTTGACTAGGTTGACTCGGGGATTTTATATTTGATATTTTAATATACTATTTGATATATAATTACCCATAAAAAGGTGATTGTCATGTCTATAGACTCACTAAACCCCATATGATCTCCAACAACTAAAAGACCCTGAAGACAAGAGATTGAAGAATAGGCATGATAGTTTGAAACAAATAAGTCCAAGCTATTATCTGTCTAGAATTCCTCTATCCCGAATAAGGTATGAAGTCAAAGTTAGTGTCAGTATCGACCGTAGAGAGTGTTGTTGTCCCATACTTAGAATAGAAATATAATAGAGACAAAGCTGTTCGTTGTGTACTAGCCTACCAGCATTGAGACACGCACTTATCACCCATGTGGGTATGACCCTACCTAAGTAGCATATATAAAACTCTTGTAAAGGAGTAGGTATAAGTTTATGCATTCAAAGTCATAACTTTCACAAAATACATACTCCTTCAAACCTACTAAGTCCTTGAGTGAACTCAGTTGGTTAGCATAATAGTTAACTTTGCATAACAATTTAGGTTTATGCAAAGTTATTAGTGAGGAGATAACACACACACACACACACACACACATATTGTCATTTAATCCGCATTGTAGTTCCACATTCAATCCCCATTGTAGTTCCGCATTGTAACAACCCGAGTTTCAAGTCAACATTTATCCCGAACTACGACACTTATATTTTATACGTAACTAGTTATAGTCTTTTATGCTAAATATGGTTTGATGAAAATATATAATTATAAGGTAAATTTCATTCTGTGATTTAGTTTCTATTTGTTTTTAGCGTTTAAGAAAGTCAAAAAATTTATTTTAAGCTCGAGTGCGGAAATATGTAATTTTTTGTATTTTTGACGTTTCTACGAGTTTTTGTAAAAACCGTGTTTAAAGGTCGTGTTTTGCGAGGTTTAATGATTTATTAAACTATATTTAGTGGGACGGATTTAAAATATTTACGAAAGTGGTGGCCCGAGTTTTATGGCCGATTTTTATGGATAAAAAGGAAGGCTTGTACTAGTTTTAAAAGAGATTAAGAATGGAGGGACTAGTTTTGCCAAAGTGCCAAAGATCTTTTCTATAAATAGGCACCAACCTCACACACATAACACTTTTATGAAAATTTTTACTCCTCCTATCTCCTTGTTCTTGTTAGATCGTACACCTCAAACAAACACCCAATCCATTGATTTTTTTTGACATGCAATACAATCAATTTATACCATCTTATCCTTGTTTTAAGGAGCTACAAATCCCACTATAGAAACCTCACTGCATTAAGTTTTGAGAAGTTTGAATTTTTAAGTGTGTTCTTAGGAAAATTTCGAGTTATCAAGGGGTGAATAGTATAGTAGATTTAGTGTTTTTAGCAAGTTGGTGGATTAAAAAAAGATTTGGTTTGTTATGTGGGGGGGTTCGTCGATCTAGCACCAAGGGGAAACATGGTCGAGTTTTGTTCTAGCTTTGTGAGTTTCTAATTACTTTCTGTATGGTTAATAGATGTTATTACATGTATATGATTGTAGCTAGATGATTCAAGTGCCAAATCAATTTGAAAGTATTTTGAGTATGACCTTGTGTTTGATAGTTTTAGTACATGTTTTTAGGCTAGTTAAACATGTTGGAATGGTTAGATTTTGCCCTAAAAATGTAATTGGTATGGGACTTTGGGTTGACCAAGCTTTTGACTTGACCATAACGTATCGAGAAAATTTTGAAATCTAAATTAGGCTTTTGAATATGATAAAGAATGTTCTAAGGTTCGTTTTGATATAAAATGGGCCTTGTAACTCTTAACAACAAGATTGTACGACGAGTCAAGTTTGGTTATTTTTGGGGTAAAAAGTCAACTACGAAGTTTGACTTTGAAAAGTCAACTGTCAGACCCTATTTTTACAAATATAGCAGCAGAAGCTAAATCTGGGGTATTACTTCATGGATACAACAATCATAATCATAGAAAAACGACTCAAAAGAGACGTTGTTCAAAAGATACGTTATCTCTTCATTTTAAAATCAGGGTTGGTTAAAGGCAGGTCCCAAATCTAGTTACCATACAAATATGAGTGATAACAAGTTTTAGCCATCTTCGAGTCCATGCCACTCCGTGCCATAAGTTGCTCAATTACCTGAATAAACATGCTAAAAAGTCAACACAATGGTTGAGTGAAATTCATAGGTTTGAAATGTAATAGTTGAATACAAGTCATCATAAGTAATTGTTATAAAAGCAGTGTCATAGTAATGCGTTATAGTGTGGTATTGGGTTACGTTGTTATACACCCGTTATTTGTAATAATTGCAACGAATACAATTATCATGGGAAAATGGTATTGCATATATAATGTTATGGTATAATTGCGTTATTGTCTCTGTTAAGTTCACTGTCTCAGCTCATGGACACACTATCTGGGTGTATATATAATACAAAATGATGTGAGTTATTATATATATATGATATATATAATCATAATTATATAGTTTATATAGTCATATATATATATATATATATATATATATATATAATGTCCCTCGGTGTAGGTAATTTCCATATACATATGAAATTCAAATATAGTGTGTTTGGTTACCTATCCGGCTAACACAAACAGGATTCGTCAATCCCGATAGATCTATCCACAATATTCGCGTTCACCCGTAAGTGATTAATGGTCCATGATAATGAGGGACTTTTGGCATAAAGTAACTTAGACATTAATTGTAATGGTATATCAGGTTAGCATACAGAAATAATTGCATTCATGGTTATAGCATGTATCCCCCTCGCGGGTTTATGAAATAGTTAAAAGATTGAAATGCGAGGCTATGAACTCACCTCATAGATAGGTGTAATAAATATTCCAAAATGAAAGCTGACGACCTTATCACAATCTCAACATGGAAGGTTGATATAGCAAAATGATAGTAAACAGCCACGTCACACAACACATAACCTGAGGTAATATGTCAAGTCTTAGGAAGATTGAATATATCTTATAATGAATATCATCTTTTATGGAGTTATTATAGAGTATTGTATCACCGTTCGGGCCATTCATAATTTCAGAGACATTCAGTAAACGTGTTGAGGAGCTAGGGCACTTTAAATCGTAAAACCCACGACTCACTCTAGACGTAATACCAAGATGAAACCTCTTAATATGAAGCTCCCTAGTATTGTGGTACAATATAACTTTAGAACAGGATTTTTAAAAGCACATCGATGATGAATGATATAATGGTTATAACATAAGCGGTTTTAAGCATTTTGATCATAACTAGAAAATAATAAGCACGAAGAAGGTTAATTAAAGTTCTGTCTTTGTACTTCTCTATTGTTTTGAACATGTTTTTATACTTTTTTCATAAAATGTTACTTTTAGACCCTGAGAATGAAAAGGCAAAATATACCTTGAGTTTGCACTCTTTATGAGTTTGGTCCTTCAAGTTTAAAAGTTTACAAAGTAAACCTTGTACTTGGAAAGTGAATAATAGGACTATTAGTTATAACTTTGATAAAATGACATATTTAGTCCTTTTAGTTATTAGTTTCTGGCAAGTTACGATATATACACCTTGCATGGTAATGTAAAAAAAGTTGAGTATTACCATGCAAGCTCTATTTTAACATTCAAAAGTTTTTCATGTTATTTGCTTATTACTAGTAGCTAAAATATGAATGTTTAAACTTAACGGAAAGTTCAGATTAACGAAATTGTTAAGCTAGAAATTCAAAAACGGGTCGTTTTAAGGTTTTATATGAATAAGAGTTGGTTTTTAATTCAAATTCCTTCAATAATCAATAAAGTAACATTAGTTAAGCATGTTAGGATAGATTATAACAACACTTAACCATTATAATATTTAGTTTTAAGAAAAACATAAAATTAGGGTTTCGGGTGTACAGTTTTGGATCAAAATGGAAAATAAGCATGAATTAAGTTATAAAACTTTAACAAGTTTATGCATGATCTTATGAACATCATAAGGGTATAGGAGCAGAAGTGGAACCTCCAGAACTTGGGTTTGAGCTTATAGCTTAGAAACGCGTCAAAATCGGGATTTTAGCTTCGTACGCCTAGAATAACGATTCCCGGGCTTCTTTTCTTGATTTCTTTTTCTTTACTTATGATCTTGAGACTTCATATGATCTCTTAGGATCTTCTTGAGCAAAGGATTATTGCTAGAAATGGGTTATAGAGGAGGAAGTGGGGGATGAGTAGAAATGAAGGCATAACACCCCTATTTATACCCATTTTGAAACTTAGAGGCTAAGGGTGCTAAGAGACCAGGTGAGGACAGGTGGGGGTGATGTGGAGAGGCTATGGGATGAGTAAGGAAGGCTAGAATGCAAGGTGGAAGGTTGTGGAGGTGGTTTTGGGTGTTGTGGTGGCCGCAACTGAAGTGAGCCAACAAGGGAGTGATGTGGCCATTTTAGCAACCATGGAATGTGTTATACTTGCTTGTAAGCTGATATGGGAAGTAAGGAGGTGAGTCATGAGGTGCTTGTTTGCAAAAGAAAGCTTAAAATGGGTTAATTTGCAAGAAAAGGGGTCACGGGTTCAAGTGAAGTGGGTTAGGGCATGGTTTAAGTTTTCTTGCTTATAATTCGTGTGTATTGGTGATATAATGATAGATTAATATTTTCTAGGACTTGTATTACGGGATTAATAACAAATGATAAGTGGTTCGGGTTATCAGTATTTGGTTTGTGGTTCGGGTTTAAAATGGGTGAAAACGAGTAAACGGGTCCAAAGTCAAATTAGGGCACGTTTAGGGTTTCTTGGATTTATTTCGTGTATACTTGCAATGAAATGATGAAATAATGATTGAATATGATTGGTAATGTTGTAAATTAAGTTATTACAACTTATTTGAGTGTTGGTGGAAGTTTAAAATGGATAAATATCGAGAAACGGGTCATGGTTTAGTATTTTGCTCGGGTTAGGGTTTCTAGGTTTCATTTCATGAAATCTTATGAAATGAGGATGATTATAGAATGTAAATGAAGTATATGACTTGTTTGTAACTTGTACTTGATGGATTATACAAGATTCCTTGGGAAAACGGAGGTAAAACGGCTATTTGAATATCGTGCATTAATGACTTGTACATTATGCTTTAAAGGACTTGTACCTTATTTTGGAGGGAAAGTATTATTCAAATGAGATGTTATATGACTTGTATATATGCTTTAGTAGCTTGTACATTCGCTTTAGATATTAACCTTTCATGGAATTAGGGTTTAGAGGTATACGATAACGGTTTAAAGCCCGTTTTGATATAACGTTGCGAATGGTACATTATATGAGTAATGTACTTTGTAATAATGATATTAAGATATTGACTTGACATGTTATGATGTTTGCTTGACATATATGTAGATAGGATTGGCATAGGTAGGATGCATGAGCTTGTTTACTTTAGAAATGTAAACTATGATACATACTAGAATGGAATGAAACAAAATTTTATTACCGTTGGTTGTACCCGAAGAAGAACTCGATCAACTATCTTTAGTGTCGAAAAATTAATGTAAGCATGTGGTGGTAAAGGTTTCTCATCGCGAAAGGGGAGCTTGTTGACTTTAGTGAAGTAACTCCTCGAGTTGGATACTCGGGGAGTAGAGTATGGGCGAAAGGAGCATCGTGACCGAACCAACTATCAATCACCGTGTTGGTTTGCATTTTCCTTTTAACCTTTCGCTTTAATCTTATTCTTTACATTTACACCGCTTTACTATTATACTTGCATTGTGTCCATAATTGTGTGATTTGTTTTGTGTATATCTTGTTAGTTAAGGGTCGTTTAACTCTTTATTATGCTAAATATTGTTGATTATGAATTATATTGTTATAATTATGTAGTGTAGCTATAATAAACAATTATCAAAACTTCCAAATTGCGTCCAAACTTGATGTTTATTTGATACAAAAATCTAGTCTGAAAAACCTCTTCTGAAGGCGGCCCCATAATTCAGGCGGCCCCCTGATATACTTGGCGGCCCCCATATATATATGGGACCGCCAGTAAAGAGTGGATGTAATCTTTGTTTAAAGTTTTATTTAATGGAAACGTATTCACACCCCACCCTTCCCCCCCTCAAACTGTTTCCACAATTGGTATCAGATTCATGTCGCTCTATTTTCAAAACAAAATTTTTTTTTTAAATAGAGTACTATCCAAGTATGCAAATTACCCAAGAAGGGAGATTAATTATGGAAAAGTGTTTTGATGTATGATTCGTACAAGTTTTTTTAATAAATATACTTTCGTAAACTAGCTTGAAAGAAAAAATTTTTCCTCAAAAGTACTATGGAAGTGTCATACTTATCTTCGTCTAAGTTCGAAAAGTAGAAATTATGTCTAAAACACGAAATTATATTGCTGAACAACCTTTTTTTATTTAAAGTCCTGATGTTTCCACAGTCAAGTCACCAAATGAGTTTGAATAAAAAAACGTGTTTTTGGGTCTCTGGTGGCGGTCCCATAATTGTTTGGGCGGCCCCTAATAAAATCTGATCTGTGGCCCGTCACCTTTATGTGGGGGGCCTCTGTCGTAATTTCAGCAGAATTTTGACAAACTTTCGAAAAATATCATATAAAAACTCAACCGAAATTTTGTAGAAGATCGGCCACCCGCCAAGTTGACGAAGATAATTGAAAACTATTTCATTAAAAAGAACTTCCAAGACTTCATTTAAAACTTAAATAAGTCAAAAATGTAAAATACTACATAGTGCTCAAAACTTTGAGTTTCGTTTTAACCTAAAATTTAAATAACAAATATACCCAACCTTATTTATTTAACCACATATTTACCCATCTTATTTAATTTAACATCATACATTTAAAATATGACCATCCTACCCTTTTATATAATTCTCAGTCAAACTTCAAATAAGTAAAAGATTATAAAACAAAATCACAATTCATAAAAAAGGACACTGCAAATCTTTCTCACATTCGAGTAGAATGTATTCCATTAAAGAATTCAAAACAAACTGACAATAATGTATTCCATTAAAGAATTCAAAACAAACTGACAATGGTCTTATATCCAAAATAACAAAAACCTACAACTAAAGCCACACAAAACAAACAACTGCTGCTTCCAGTTTATACCATCTATAAATTCATGTAATGATTTTAACCATTATGGCAGATGTAGTATGACCTACGTTCACAGCCAACCTGAGTTTCGTGCACCATGCTTCGACTATGCTTTCCTTGTTTTAGCAGCACTCTTTTTTCGACCACTAACACACAAAAAATAACTGTGAGCGTTCTACTAGTATTGAAGATACCTCATTTAATGAAAAATAAAGTGGATACAAAAAATTCTTTACCTTTTACTCGTAGATGCTTCAGATTCTTCAAAACCTTTCGATGGTATAGGTTGCTGGATTTCTTGTAGATTTTTTGGCATGACTCCCGGTCTAAGAGACATCTGGGCATCTATTTTTTTTCTTTCGATTCATCATAGTTGCCACAATTCTATTTTTTCCTTGGTCTTTTCAATAGATACGTTTAAAGACAGATGGTAAAATTTTTTCACATGATTCTTCTCGGGTTTTTTAACCCAATGATCCATCTAGCACAGGACAATTTCCATAGCGTATGTTTTCTTTAAAAATTTGGATTTTGAAATACGGATCAACATATTAGTCCCACAGCAATCTCATATAAAAACAATGAAAAGCCACTGGATGTGCACACAAAGCGGCATACCATTAACTTCCAAACTCGACAATGTGCATATTTTTCCTCATCTAAAACACCTCCCCAACGATTTCCCTTGTGCATTCACTTCTGCTCTATTGTCGCTACTTCTACAAACTGCATACTCACCCAAGTTCTACATGCAAAAGAGACGATAACATGTTGAAAAACTTTTATTAAATCAAAAAATAAAGTAAACTAATTAACCATAAATTTGTTTTACATACCTTCGATATATTCAATGATATAAATTTCCGGCAGGAACTAATGTACCTTTCCATTTTCTTACAACCCTTCTTTTCTTATCAAAGCGTGCCATAAGCATTTCCCTAATACCATCAAGTAGATTAAGCACCGGTTGATAACGCAAATCACCAACCCATGAGTTAAATGATTCTGATAGATTATTTGTAATGTAATCACCTAAATCGATGTTGGTGCCCAAGAACCTTGCATCGACTCCATACCATTATTATGGGTTCGCGATCTATATATGTAAATCGCCTTTTCACTTACACAGCAATGTCATTTAAAAATCAATCTAACATGCACATTGACGGAATAGGTATATGCAGCACCCCATAATTTATGTTGTAAAGTCCCCACCGAAAGTTCTTTTTTGAAATTGCTATACAGGTGCCTTAAGCATTCTCTGTGTTCGGGCATCAGGATATACTTGTGTAATAGCTACCTCTAATCCTTTTTGCATATCGGATGATATAACAAGACCATGTGGCTTTTGTGAGAAGTTTAAGAAGCTGATATGCCATTTCACTTAAATAATCAACCTTGTTAGTGCAAATATTACGATATTTAATCTATACGATCTCTTTATGTTTTGGTGATGACAAACATGTGACTTGTAATACGTAACGTAAAGTGCGCAAGTTACTCGTAATCACAAATCATCAATGCATACATGCATCAACATCTCTCGACGTCTCAAGTATGCATCAAGACGGACATTGGTTTACACCTGACGTAAATCACGCAAGGTATGGATAAATAAATCATTAAACTTAATTAGTGATCAAGAAAATAATTTTTCTTCTTAATCCATCATATTTTTATAAAACTAGACTTTTATAAAAATACACAAAATAGTTTTAATTAAATAAAAATAAGTTTTATTTAAAAACATAAAATTTGAAATTCAAATTTCCCCCCCAAAACTGCTGCCAGCTAAGTCAGATAAACCTTCCCCACAAAAAGACAAAAATCAGAGCGTCAGTCTAGGGGCGGCCCCCTTATATATAAGGGACCGCCGGGACCGCCCCCAGCTGACCGTTGGGGAATCCTGGCTATAAATACTGGTCCACCCCTTGCTGAAAATCCGGCGGCCCCCTAATATATCTGGGACCGCCGTTTCCTGACAGGCTGTTTTTCAGCTCCTATAAATAGTGGGTCACCTCCAACTATTTTCATAACCCTTTTGCATGATTTTCTTTCAGTTCTTTCTCTCTCTAGATCTCACTAAATCTCTCTAAATCTTTGATCATTCAACTTGGTTAATCTTGTTTAAATGTGATCAAATCTTCTATCCTTTCCTCCTTTCCTCAAGTGCAAGAGAAGAACTTCGGTCATCTTCAAGATCCGAAGTTATGTAGTCTAGTTAGTCCATTTGTAACATTTGTTACATATAGATCGAGTCCATGTCTTCCAATCTTTAGTAGTGTGTAGATCCAAATGATGTATATATTTGGATGGGTTGATTGTGGGTTGGTTAGTATTTTAGGCCTTAAAATACATTGGTGAAGTGGTAGATTGGTTCTAGCTAAGATTAGGACTCGACATCTAGCTTAGTGTCGGAAAATAATGTAAGCGACGCGGTTTATGTGTTTAGGCCATAAAACACAAGGTTTGTTATGTTGGGCCATAAAACATAACGGGTTTGGTTGTACCCGAAGAAGAACTCGACATCTAGCTTAGTGTCGGAAAATAATGTAAGCATTGGTATAAGGTTTTCTCCGCCGAAAGGGAGCTTGTTGATTAGTGAAGTAACTCTCGAGTTGGATACTCGGGGAGTGGAGTAGGGCGAAGAGGAGCTTCGTGACCGAACCACTATAAATCACCGTGTCGGTTTGCATTTTCTTTTACCTTTCGCTTTACTTATTTCTTTACATTTACCGCTTTACTTTTATACTTGCATTGTGTCCATAATTGTGTGATTGGTTGTGTATATCTTGTTAGTTAAGGTTGTGTATCTCTTTGTGCTAAATATTGTGAGTATGATTATATTGTTAGAATATGTGTTAGCTATTATAAACCAATTATCAAAACTTCTCATATTGCGTCAAACTTGATTGGTGATTTGATACAAAAGATCTAGTCTGAAAACCTCTTCTGGAGGCGGTCCCATAATTCAGGCGGCCCCCTGATATACTTGGCGGCCCCCATATATATATGGGACCGCCAGTAGAAGAGTGATGTAATCTTTGATTTAAAGTTTTTTAATGGAAACGTATTCACCCCCCTCTACGGTTTCCACAATTGGTATCAGAGCCACGTCGCTCTAGTTTTCAAAACAAATGGTTTTTAAAATAGAGTACGATCCATGTATCAAATTACCCATGAAGGGGGATTAAATATGAAAAGTGTTTTGTTGTTTGATTCGTACTAGTTTTGTTATTAAATATACTTCGTATACTAGCTTGAAAGAAAATTTTCTCAAAAGTACTTGGAAGTGTCAACTTATATTTGTCTAAGTCGTAAGAGTAGAAATGATGTCTAAAACACGAAATTTATGTGCTGGAACAACTTTTTAAAGTCCTATGTTCCACAGTCAAGTCACCAAATGAGTTTGAATAAAAAACGTGTTTTTGGGTCTCTGGTGGCGGTCCCATAATTGTTTGGGCGGCCCCCTAATATATCTGGGGCCGTCACCTTTATGGGGGCCGTCTGTCTGTTTCAGCAGAATTTGGCAAACTTCGAAAAATCATATAAAATCAACCGTAAGTCTGTAGAAGTCGTGCCACCCGCCATTTCGAAGATAATTGAGTCTATTTTCATTTAAAAATACTTCCAAGTCTTCATTCTAAACTTAAATAAGTCAGAAATGCAAAATACTACATAGTGCTCAAAACTTTAAGTTTTGTTTTAACGTAAAACTTGTAGTTTATATTTTCCTTTGAGTCGAGCATTTCTATTTGATATATCTTTGAAAAATAGTGTATTTGTCCTTTCAGTATATTGATCTTAATTAATTTTTGAAATGGGAAGGAACTGTATTATTTTCAAAATCAAATCAAGCTAAGTATACATCGTTATATCTAATACACAAAACAACGACGAATATCCTTATGTGTATGCTAGATGATTATGTGTGTTTACTCTTGTTTCAACTTGGTTAATAGATATTAATAAGTAATCATTACTGTTTGTAATTGAGCTAATTATATATCTAAATGCATGTGCCATGTATACTATTTGTATGTTACTAGTTTTCGGATTATGCCTAATAGGAATTACGCTAGATTGCTTGCGTTAAGTTGCAAAATTGTTTGTGCATTGCATATAGGCATAGATCACTATATTTACAAGTGTTACAAAAACATTTTCTAGATCATTTTGAGTGCAGTAACCCACTTAGGAATGGGAGTTTAATAGTTTATCAAGTGTGTGGAAAAATAATGTCCTAAGATCATATATTAAAACCCGTCACTAAAATATTTCTAACACATCAACTCTTTTCCAACAAGATGTCTAAATCTTTTCATCATCTTGCGGTGTTTGACATTGGGTTAGTTAAAACAAAATAAAAGATTGTATTAATACATTGGTAATTAAGTAAAAGAAAATGTATTTTTAAACTTTGCTTGTGCTTGCAACAACTGCATGATAGCTTTAAAAAATCTAATTCTAGAAAATAATAGGTTAAACAGTTAAGCTTAGAATCATTAGAAGATAGAATTATTGTTCATCAAAAAAATGAAGTTGTTTATGAGGAAGACATTACATTTTTAAATTATGATGTCTAAGTGAAAGATATCTCTATCAAAGACCTTAAAAACAGTTAGAAGAAGCTTTAAAAGAGAAAGATGATTTGAAACTTAAACTAAAAAGGTTTGAAACATCATCTATTGAAGCTAACTAAACTGATAAACAGTCAAATAAGTGTTAATAACAAGTCTGGTGTTGGTTTTGACAGTCAAATGAATGAAAATGAATTGCATGATTGTCATCTGAATAAAAGTGAAGTGTTTGAAAGTGCATCTGATAGTAGTGTGAATGAGATTGAAGAGGAAAATAATCAAGTAAATGAGGTTTAAGAAGGTTGAGGGATATCATGTAGTTTCCCCCTCCTACACTGGAAAACTAATGCCCTCAAACCTACTTATCCTTTGCTGTATTAGATATTCTTCAAGTAAGTACAAAAGTGATGAAACTATCTCTAGTGTGCCTAGAATTGAATCAATTGCATCTAAGTCTAGTAAGGATAGTTTGGAACAACATAAAGATGTTAGTCCTAGTGCTCCTATCATTGCAGAATGGGAGTCTGATAGTGATGATTGTATGATTAGACCTTCATTTAAACAGAATAAACCTGAGTTATGCTAAAAACAATTTGTTAAATCAATGAAAAATACTAGAAATCTGTTATTGAACAACACACATATAGGCAAGCTGAAAACCTTAGAAAAAGTCAGAGTTCTAGGGTTAATAAAAGAAATTAGAATGGAATAATGACTCAGAAACTAGGGGATGGTTTTGAGTTCAATAAGAAAGCTTGTTTTGTATGTGGAAGTCTTAACCATTTAATCTAGACATAACTTATTTGAGAATAAAATGGGTTGGAAAATCTATGTTTATAATAATAATGGGAAGACGGGTTACTGAGTCAAGAGAGGTATTAACCAGTAAAGAACAATGGCTCAGAAGGTGAAACACAAAACAAATTGACTCACCCTCATCCTAAAAGAAATTTGTTCCAACACAGTTAGTAACAAGTCAGGACAAGTAACCATTAATACTGCTAAGCAAACCTCCAAAGCAGCAGCATCAATAGTACTCACTGCCAGGACCTGGTTAAATATTGCTGCCCCTAAATCAAAACTAAATAGGGCATTACCCAAAACATATTCTTATTTTAAAGCACATTCACCAGTAAGAAGGGCTTTTAACCAAAATACATCTAAAAACCTATAATTTTAATAAAAGTTTATACAGCTAGTTAAAATAATGGAACTACATTTAGGTCTAGAAGATATTAGTACTGCTCAAGGAAAAAGGAAATGCTGTTAAGTTCCTCAGCATGCTGATTTGGAGACTAATAAGAAAAGTAATTGACCATATCTCTAATGATGGTGGATCATACATGCCTAAAAGATTTGACTATGTTGATCCTCAAGGAAGACTCAAGTCAGTGAATGGCTTGGGATCCAAGAGAAACTAATTCTCTTATTTTGAGTGTAGGTAATTCACATATACCTTAAACAGATCAAGGATTTTTGATAAGTGGATTGCTCTAGCATAATGAGACTGGGAACAAGTCATACCTTACAGATTATCAAGACATTGATGGTGGATTTGTTGCATTTGCAGGGAAGTCCTAAAGGAGTAAATTACTGGAAAAAGTAAAAACTATGCTGTGGTAAATAGACTTTGAAGATGTATACTTTTATTAAGGAAACTTAAGTTTAATCTTTTCTCGTCTCACAAATGTGGTACAGAAAAACAGTGTATCCTTTTCACTAAGACTGAATGTTTTGTCTACTCTCCTGACTTTAAGCGTACTTGATGAAAGTCAAGTCTTGCTTAAAGTTCCCAGACAGAACAACGATGTACGAGTTTTGAATCTAAAGAATGTGTTCCTTCCGAAGGTTTGACTGTTTATTTTGTAACAAAGGCTCAACAATAGAAGAGTCTAATTTTATGGCATAGGATGCTTGGTCATATAAACTTTAAAACTATAAACAAACTTGTGAGGGAAACCTTGTTAGAGGCTTACCTTCAAAGCTTTTTGAAAATGACCATTCTTATGTTGCTTTTTAGAAGGGAAAGCAACACAAAGCCTCTTGTAAGACCAAGATTGTAAGCTTTATCAACCATCCCTTACAAATGTTGCATATGGACTTATTTGGGCTAACATTTGTAAGGAGTATCAATCACGAAGAATATACCCCTTGTTGTCACTGATGACTATGAGTAGGTTTCTATTTGGGCCACTAGATGAGACTAGTGGGATCCTTAAACTTTTTATAACTGGCATAGAAACCAAATAAAATCATAAGGTTAAAATCTCAAGTGACAATTAAACTGAGTTTGAAAAAATCATGAAGTGGATAATTCTGTAGATGAAAGGGATTACAAGGAGTTTAAGATGTTGCCAACAAACTCCACAACAAAATAAAGTGCTAAAAAGAAAGAATAGGACACTAATAGAGATAGCTAGGACTATGCTAGCAGATTCATTATTACCTACTACATTTTGGGCTGAAGCAGTTAATATTGCTTGTTATGTTAAGAATAGGGTTCTAATGACTTAGCCTCACAGACCAGACACATTTATGAACTATTACTTGGTAGACCACCTAGTATAAAACATTATGAGACCTTTTAGGTGTCTTGTGACTATTATTAATACCTTAGATCCCCTAGGCAAATTTGATGGGAAGACTGATAAGGGGTTCTTGGTTGGATACTCTATAAATAACAAGGCTTTTAGGGTATTTAACACTAGAACTAGGAAGGTAGAGGAGAATCTGCACATAAACTTTCTTGAAAATAAGCCCAATGTTGCAGGGAGTGGTCCAGAATGGCTCTTTGATATTAATTCACTGACAAAATCTATGAATTATGAGCCAGTTACTGCAGGGAATCAAACTAATAGTGATACAGGTATAAAGACAAATGTTAATGTAGGGCAAGCTGGACAGGAGAAAGCATCTGATCATGAATACATACTGCTACCACTCATACTTTCTAATTCTCCACTCTCTTCAACTTCTCAGAGCACAGATAATAAGGATGTTGATAGAGGTAACCAAGGAAAAGGAGGCTGATTATTTAAATTAAAATAAATGTTCAAGAAAAGAAGAAGGAGCTTTCAATAAAGAAGATGACTACATGTGCAAGATTTCAGAGCGGAATTGGTAAATTTGCTTGTTCAACAGAAAGAAGGTTATTCTAACAACACTAACAGAGTTTCTACTGTTAATCCATCTGTTAGTGCTGATGAACAAGGTTTTGATAATGCTGATGATCAAGAAAGGATTGATAGCAGTACTCAAGATGTTAATACTGCTGGGCCAAGTATTAATACTGCCAGTGAAAATATTAATACTGGTAGCTCAAATATTAATACTGCTAGTCCTATTCCTAATGATCTAAGTATGCAATCTTTGGAAGCAACTGGCATATTTGATGATGCATATGATGATAGAGAAGAAGGAAACAACCATAAATGTCAGTTCTATTCCCACAACAAGAATTCACAAAGATCATCCAATTGAGCAAATAATTAGAGATTTGCATTCAGCTCCACTAACAAGAAGGATGTCACAACAAAATCTTGAAGAACTTGGTTTGGTGAGCTACATCAAAAAGCAGAGGAGAACAAATCACAAAGATTATCAAAACTGCTTATTTGCCTGTTTTCTCTCACAAATAGAACCCAAAAAGGTGATACAAGCCTTGACAGATCCAAGCTAGATAAAAGCAATACAAGAGGAGCTTCTGCAATTTAAACTTCAAAAGGTTTGGAATCGGGTGGATCTTCCAAAAGGGAAGAGGGCTATTGGAACTAACTAGGTGTATAGAAACAAGAAAGATGAGAGAGGAATTGTAGTTAGAAACAAAGCAAGACTGGTTGCACAAGGTTATACCCAAGAAGAAGGAATTGATTATGATGAGGTTTTTGATCCTGTTGCTAGGATTGAAGCAATCAGGTTATGTTTGGTCTATGCATCATTTATGGGACTTTTTGTGTACCAGATGGATGTGAAGAGTGCCTTTTTATATGGTACTATTAAAGAGGAGGTATATGTGTGTCAACCTCATGGTTTTGAAGATCCATAGTTCCTTGATAAGGTTTATAAGATAGAAAAACCTTTATATGGTCTACATCAAGCTCCTAGAGCCTGTATGAGACCTTGTCTACCTACCTATTGGAAAATAGATATAGAAGAGGCACTATAGATAAAACTTTGTTCATCAAGAAGGACAGAGGTGATATCATGTTAGTATAGGTGTATGTTGATGATATCATATTTGGGTCTACAAAGAAGTCTTTGTGTGTTGAATTTGAGCAGATGATGCACAAGAGATTCCAGATGAGTTCTATGGGGTAGCTCCTTCTTCTTAGGGTTCAAGTCATGTAGAAAGATGATGAATCTTCATCAGCCAAGACATTATGTGGCTGATAATACTGACAAAGTGTTAAATTTTGTCACTATAAAGACAACAAGCACTCCAATTGAGACTAACAAAAGCATTGCTCAAGATGAAGAAGCTGAGATTGTGATGTAACTTATACCGATTAAGATTGAATCAGTGAATGTATTTTAAACAGCCATCTAGACCCGACATAATGTTTGCTGTTTGTGCTTGTGCAAGGTTTCAAGTTACTCCTAAAGTCTCACATCTTAATGTTGTGAAGAGGATCTTTAGATACTTGAAAGGTCAACCTAAATTGGGCCTTTGGTATCCTAGAGATTCACATTTGACTTGGAAGCTTTCTCTGATAGTGATTATGCTGAGCTAGCCTTGACAGGAAATCCACAACAGGAGGTTGTCAATTTCTTGCAAAAGGTTGATTTATTGCAAGTAAAAAGCATACTAAGTTCAAAACCACCTACAAAAGCAGATCGTTTGCTGTTGCTAATTGTTGTGGGCAGGTGTTATAGATCTAAAATCAAATGCTTGATTATGGGTTCAACTTCATGAACACCAAAATTCACATTGATAATGAAAGAACCATTTGACATATAGCGGCGGAAGCTAATTTGGGGTATTACTTCATGAATCAATAGTCATAATCATAGAAAACGACTCAAAAGAGACGTTTTGGAAAATTTAGTTATCATTCAATATCATATAAGAGTTTTACAAAGGAGGTCCAAAAATACATTGAAAACATAAAAGTTGAATGATAATAAGTTTGGACGTCCTTAAGTCTAATGTCACTCCGTGCCATAGTTTGCTCAATTACCAGAGATAAACATGCTAAAAGGGTCAACACAACGGTTGAGTAAAATTCATAGATTTGTAAACAAGATGGTTGAATACAAGTTATCATAAGTGGTAATAATTGCATGCATTTACAATTATCATGGAAAACAGTATTATTGCCTTAAGATCATGCAATCAAACATTAACATGGAAATCACCTCAGTGACATTAGTGAGGAACAAATGTCCTCATGGAAAGGTAACTTACCAAAGTTACCCATTATTCTCAAATATAGTGCGTTTGGTTACCCCATGTACGGGTACACCAACGGGAGTCCTCACCCCCAATAGATCTATCCACAATATTCGCATTTACTCGC
This sequence comes from Tanacetum coccineum, assembly GCA_026074375.1. Lineage (NCBI taxonomy): Eukaryota > Viridiplantae > Streptophyta > Magnoliopsida > Asterales > Asteraceae > Tanacetum > Tanacetum coccineum. The sequence goes on along the minus strand of BQNB010006167.1, from coordinate 72,649 downwards.
AAGTGAGCTAGAACAAAAACAAGTCTAACACAAATTCCAAAAAACTGAAAAATGTCAATAAATCATAGTAAACGAGCTTTTTGGGCCTTGAAAAATCCTTAACCAGCTAAAGGGTGGTTACAGCGTGATCCGTCTCGTTTTTCTCTTCGATTTGAGAGGTCACGGGCCTGAAACGGACTTACGGATCAAAAGTTATGGCTGTTTTACTGAAACCCTTTTCTTCACACAAAAAAAATTCTTAGTAAACCGCTGCCAATTAGTAACTCGCTGTTTGGTAACTCGCCGGTTAGCAACTCGCCGTTAGCAACTCGCCGTTAGCAACTCGCCGTTTTTAGCAACTCGCCGTTTTTAGCAACTCGCCGTTTTTAGCAACTCGCCGTTTTTAGCAACTCGCTGTTTTTGGCAACTCGCTGTTTTTACCAACTCGCTGTTTTTGGCAACTCGCTGTTTTGGTCAACAAACCGCCGTTGACTATTTCCTTAAATCGTGGATCTTGTCCCTTTCCTTACCAAACCGCCATTATGAACACCAAGCTCGTTTTTTTTCAAAATCACTCAAATAAGCATTTAAGCCACGAACCAAAGCAAGGATTTGCAATATTAAGCGTCTCTAAGAAGATTTAACACACAATAACATGTATATCTTTGTGGATCGTCCAAAAATACAACTCTCCACGATAGAACACCTTACTATTGTTTGCTTATAATTCGAGCTAGGAGCTTGTTTAACACACGAAATTGAAAGCACTCTTACCTTTTTATGTGTAGAACAAGTGGAAGATCAGAATAACAACCCATTAAACCCCAAACAAATGTTTTGAGCCGTGGGTATTTTTCCACAAAATAAGCCACGAATTTGAGCTAGTTTAGCCACACGAATCAATCACGAATCCACCCTTTGCTCTGATGCCAATTGTAGGATCCCGTAACACTTCACTTCATAGAATCAAACACGAAATCAACTAGAAAAGAGAAAGAGAGATGAGTTGTTTTCTTTAGAGAGAGAAAGAAGAGAGAGAGAGAGAGATGAGAGAGTTTTTGGAAAAGGAAAAGATTTATATATGAACAACTTGCTTTTTCTAAAATAAGAAAAAGCTTATATACCCCGTCACGCTAAAGGTACGCGCGGGATATTTAACTAGGACCCGGGCTCGGGTTTTGCTTGGGATTAAACCCGAAACATATACAATATTAGATTCACTATCGAGCCCGATTCCCGATAATATCCTATTACAACGTTAACTAATTAAAGACCGAAGCTCCATCGTAGAGTGACCGAACTTCCTTGTTCGACTCAATAAATTGAGGCTAACAACATCTCAACCTCAAAAAGAAACAAAAACCTATGAAGCCTAAGAGAAAGGACATTCAGATACCTCGATCTAGTGGTCCTACTGAACATGTAGCAGATGAGGTTGTCTATAAGGAGTTGGATGACAGTTTGGTGAGGGTTGCCACTACTGCTTCTAGCTTAGAAGCAGAGCAGGACAGTGGTAACATCAATAAGACCCGATCTAAGGCAACACCTAATGAATCTAGTTCCCTAGGAACTATTTCAGGCGGTGGTCCTAGGCGCCAAGAAACCATGGGGGATACAATTGTTCAAACTAGGTTTGAGAATGTATCTAAACTTTCCAATGATCCACTGCTCGTAAGAGGTAACACACTTCAAAGTGGTGAGGATAGTCTAAAACTTAATGAATTGATGGAATTATGTACCAATTTACAAACAAGAGTTCTTGATTTGGAAAAGACAAAGACCACACAAGCTGAAGAGACTGTTAGTTTAAAGAGGAGGGTCAAGAAGCTTGAACAGAAAAAGAGGTCAAAAACTCATGGGCTTAAAAGGTTATACAAAGTTGGTCTTACAGCTAGGGTAGAATCCTTTAGAGATAAAGAAAGTTTGGGTGAGGATGCGTCCAAACATGAGGATAAATGTTATTGATGCTAATGAAGACATTACCCTGGTTAATGACAAGATGATGCTGATATGTTTGAGGTTAACACTTTAGTTAGTGAGGAAGTATTTGTTGCAGAGCAAAGTGGAAATGTTGTTGAGGAAGTAGTTGCTGTGATTGATGTTGCCAGTACAATTCTAGTTAGTGCTGCTACAATAACTAATGTTGAAGTTACTTTGGCTCAAGCACTGGCAGAGTTGAAGAGTGCAAAACCTAAGGCTGAATATGGTAGTGATACAAAAGCCAGAGCATAAGGTATAAATTACAACAACACCTAACAAAATAATACATGTACCAAAACCTCCACAGGATTATGATTGAGGAGCCTGTGGTGGAACAAGTGAATCTTATGAAAAGGCTTGAACAAATGAGGTTGGATGAAGAACTTGCCTTCAAGCTACAAGCTAAAGAAGAAAGGCTTGCTAGAGAAAAAGCTCAACAAATTAAAGAAGCCAACATAGCTTGGGATGATGTTCAGGCTAAAGTTGAAGCTGATTATCAGTTGGCTCAAAGACTGCAAGCTCAAGAGCAAGAAGAATTGACTGATGAAGAAAAGGCAAGATTATTTTTATATATCTTAGAGCAAAGAAGAAAACATTTTACAACTAAGAGAGCAGAAGAGAAGAGGAATAGACCACCAACAAGAGCTCAACAAAGGAATATAATGTGTACGTATCTGAAAAACATGAAAGGATAGAAGCCCAAAAGTTTGAAGAACAAGTCCTTTGCAAATATTCAAGAATTGTTTGAAAAATCAATGAAAAGGGTGAAGACCTTTGTTGACTACAAGATTGAGTTGGTGGAAAAGAGTTCCAAGAAGGAAGAAACAGATCTGGAAGAGAATTTAAAGAAAGCTATAGCAGAAGTGATGGAAGGTAGTTCTAAGAGAGCAGGAGAAGAGTTGGAACAAGAAAGTATTAAGAAGCAGAAGGTGGATAAGGATAAAGAAACAGTAGAGCTTCAAAGTCTAATAAAAGTCATTTCAGATGAAGAAGAGGTAGCAATTGATGGTGTACCTTTAACTGCTAAGCCTCCAACTATTGTTGACTGGAAGATCCACAAAGAAGGAAAGAAAAGCTATTATCAAATAATAAGAGCTGATGGAAAGTCGCAAATGTACAGAGTCTTTAGTCAAATGCTTAAAAGTTTTAGCAGGGAAGACTTGGAAGATTTTTACAAGCTGGTAAAAGCTAAATATGGATTAACAAGACCAGTGAAAGACTTAGATTTGATTTTATAAGGAGATTTGAAGACAATGTTTGAACCACATGCTGAAGATCAAGTATGGAAGAATCAAGATGATTATAATGTGTTGGATTAGAAGTTATATGATTCTTGTGGAGTTCATTCATTGAGGATGCAACATGTGTACATTCATATGTTGGTAGAGAAGAGATATCCCCTTAAACCATCTACAATTTCAAATATGCTGAACAAGAAGCTTCAGGTTGATTATTTAAATGAAATGGCATATCATCTTCTTAAAATTCTCACAAAACAGCTTAAGAATCAATGAAGTGTTTGGGAACATCCTCTGTGATTAATAGAAGCTTTCATGAAGAAACTTTAAGATGTTGAAGAAGAATATCAATTTAAGGGAGATTGTTGTGATTAAAAGACTTCTTGATATCTTAGAGTTACTACTGCTCAGGTGTGTTACTACTGCTGGCTAAGCTAAATGTTATGTGCTATTCATTAACTTTAATGAAAAATATGCTAAGTATTAGTGCTGCAATATAAAAGTTTAGTACTGCTAAGTTTCATAGTTTACTACTGTTAGTTATATTAGAACTGCTAAGTAATACAGTTAGTGTGCAGCTAGTGTAAAGTTAGTACTGCTGCTGAAGATTGAAAGAAAATATTCTAAGTATTACTGACTTGCTTACTCTACAGTTTAATGCTTGCTATTAGTGTAAAAAGTACTACTATAAACTCAAAGATTAATGACTGCTAAAGAGTTTTCTATCTACTATCAGAAAAGGATAAAGACAGAAGAAAGGAATAAAGATTGTTGAGATCAAGATTACTTATGTTATATTATAGTTATTTAAAATAATCATAGAGATATTCTAAGTCTTAGGAATAGATTTGTAAATCGACTAGGACTCTTGGTGTATAAAAAGGCAGGTCCTAGGGTATAAGTTTAGAGTGAATAGTTGTTTAACGATTTGATAAGAGTTATTCATAGCTTCAATGGTTTTCTAACCCTAATACTAGGAAGAGTATTCTTATTATTCTTAATAATATCGAGCTTTTTATTGTTTGTTGAATTGTGATCTTGTGTTACTGTTTCATTAAGAAATCTTCAAATATTAAATATTAGATTCCGCACTAATCTTTAATACACTTAACAAAGTTCCTACTATAGTTGTGCTAGATTTATCTAATATAACTAAAACCTTAAACAAACTTAGAAATTTGATCTATTGAAGTGAGATCCAACAGAGGTATCCTACAACTGGGACTAACAACATCCTTATTTCTTATTATAATCTATCTAGGGAATAAGCAATGGATGATCTTGTAACCCTAGCTCATAGAGACTTTATCCACTTACTGCTTAATGGGAATCCATACACTAGTAGTCTACTAAGCTCACAATCTAAGTGCAAAGATATGTTGTAATTTGTGATCCTATTGGTCTAGATGTATAAATTACTATATGAAGAGCCATCTAGGCATCTAGATTACTTGGTCTGTATCACAAGATCCAGTTGAATGATAGGTCACATACAAAATCACATAAACAAGTATAAACTGTAAACCCCGTATTTAAGGTCACTACTTTTTCCGAATTTATAATTATTCCCTAGATTTTAAATATATTCATTTATTTATTTTAGTCGGTTTTTATTAAAATCGTCATTAAATTCTTTCGCGAATTCTATATTTTATCTTTAATCGTTACCGATCGAGAAATCAACGAATTCCGTATTTTTAATTGTGAAAATTATTAAATTTTTATTTAATATACTTTTCTTTTTCTGTTATTTCTCATATTTTATTCGTGTCAGGTCGAACCAAATTTAAAATTTTGACTTTATAAAAATTAGAGAGTTGAGTTAATTTTTAGGATCGAGATTTAAAAGATATAAAACGTTTAATAAAAATTGGGTCGAAGCCCCCTTCTTTTTCCCCCTTTTCTTTTGATTTCGGCAACCTCAAGCCAAACACAACATCCATATATTTTTTTTATAATCTAGGCCTATATTCTTTATTTTTATAAAAGATATACAAGCTCATCTTTCTTATAAACCTTCCATTTAATTATAAAACCCAACCCAACCTTCCTTTTTTTTACTTAACCGAACAAACAAACACACACTTCTTCTTTTTTTATAAGCGCAAAATACACACACTCTAGATTATAACGTTAAATTTTTTTTCCTGCCTCCTCCTTTTTCTCTCTTCTGTCGAGCAAACAACACCAAGAAACACAAATTGAAGCTTCAATTCTCAATCAAAACAACTCAATCATATACCAAATTGTTCACAAAAATACCTTTAATCTTTCCCCTTAAAAAAATTAAACATGCAAGAAGGTTTTGTAAATCTCTAGTTTTTCAAGATTGGTGATTTAAGTGAATTCAAGTGTTAGATATTAGCAAGGGTTGAGCAAGGAAGTTATATTCAAGATTCGGGTTAACAAAAGTTGATTTTTGGTTCGTTTTGGGTCCCTTGGTGGTTCGGCCAAGTTCATAAACCCCTAGGTTTTAATAGTTTTTTGATTTATCTTCTATTGTGATTACATTGTAAGCTATTTTCCTTCTATTGTAATTTGATTTCAATTATTCATATGCATGCATGTTAATCTTGGTCAATTGAGAATCCATGATAAAATTGTGAAAAAGGAAATTGTTGGATTATGAACGTTGAGGATAATCAATTATGTTTAGTGGAATATATAGGTTAGTTTGAAATTGTGGAATGTGATATTAGTGCGAAAAATTAAAGATTTGATGGGGTTTTATAACTCATAATTAGACCAGAACGTTTAGGTTAGTTTTGGTGTGATTTAGAGTGCTGTAATCTGAGATTTTAGGATTTAGAATGGTAGAGATCGTTCCAATGATCGTTTTGGTATAAATTAGAGCTTCTAACTCCTAAAAACGAAAAAGTTATGGCCGATTTTAGTTAGGAATTGGTTTTGGCAAATTTCAGAAAATGGCAGTTTCCATATCCCAATTTGGGTCAGCTTGCAATGTTATAATATTGGTCGTGTCAAAAGATTTTCTAGGTTTTCAGGACCCTAAAGTTATCTAATCCGAGTCTATTTTCAAACGAACTAGGCCTCGTCGATTTTCAAGATGTAAAAGTTTGTCAAAACCTTTCTACAAGATTAAGTGTTAAAACTGTGTAGGCTGTCCAGAATTTCATGTGTAAAGATGCTGTGAGCAGGCTGGTCAAAACTTAATATTTTTGGACGAAATTTAATCTGGAGATTGTACATGATATGTGTGACCTCCTGTATTTTTTTTATATTTTTATAAAATTTTTAAGGGTGCCTGCTGTTGCCAAACTTTTGATAACTTTCAGTAGGCCCTGTTTTGAGCTAGTTACGATAAGCTAGAGTTAACGAAAGGTAAAATTTACTTAGAACCTTTGTGCAATGTGGTAATAAGTTAAAGATGTATAATGAACCTGTGAATGAGTATATAAACAAGTGTTTGCGGTCATATGGTAAGTCTAAGCGGGTAATAGTTCTAGTAAATAAACGAAATTTTCAAAAATAAGTAACCAATGAAATAATAAGGGAAGGTATGGATTCACAGATCCTAATGAACAAACTATCATGAATATAATATAATAAGTTGCATAATTTATGTAATTCGAATATTAATAATATATTATTAATATTAATAGGTCGTGGTTGATTTTCGGCGTCCTTTTCTCTCGTGAATTCTCGATTGACATTGTCTCTATTCACGGTGAGTTCATAGCCTCTAGCCATTCTCTAGCTATAAATATGTTATAAACCCTGCGAGGGAATACATGCTTAGTCTTATAAATCGAACACAAGTGATTTTCGGTAGCTGACATCGATTGGTGACTAATTTGCATAAGTAACGATGCAAAAAGGCCCAAATTTCAATGCACTATAAAATATACCTTGTGATCGGTAAGCGCTAGTACATTAAGTAGATACTATTTTGGACCGTGACTCCCTAGTATGGGGATTGTGACCATCCATGGGCGCTATCACCCCTAAAGGAAATTTTGTATTGAGAATTTCTTTAGTATAAATGCAATATACCTAGTTGTAGGGGGCAAATGATTACATATTTATAATATGTTGGTTTAACATTTCAAGTTGGCATGACTTGATGCATAGTGATTAACGTTGTTCGATCCACAAGTTTTCCGTATGATTAAAAATACTTGTGTTCACTCGTTATTCATATAAACGCTATGAAATTCACTCAATGTTTCGGTGACTTTTATTAGCATTTATTAATCTCAGGTAATTTAAGGTTAAAAGACTTGGAGCAACACGAGGGAGGAGCTTTAGTGCTAACTTTTGGTTTCACATCCTTTTAAAATCCCATTACTTTAATGAAAAACTTGTTTAGTTTGTTTTATGTCAGACTTGTATCATATATTTGGTAACGATGCTTTGGGACTACGCTTTTAAACTCTGAAACTATGGAATGGAAATGTATGTTTGTTTTTAAAACGTCTCTTTTCGAGTCGTTCTTTATATTTTGTGACTGTTGTACCATTACTTAACACCCAAATAGTTGGTTACGCTGCGTGTAAATTTGGGGGTGTTAAAGATTGGTTACCATAGCCAAATAAGTATATAAGAACAAGTCAATTTCAAAAACCAAAAAACTATAACGTTCTTTTCATATTTTCACACGCAAAGACTCCTTCGTGAATTCCTATCCTGCCAAGTCTTTCTTGTGATTACATTTTTTTAGGTTTAACACTGCGGAGTGCATTATTGTTTAATTATTTATAAATGAATACTATGATTCATATCGAAATATACATCGATTGTTACATTGCGGGTGCATTATTGCTAAGTATTTATTAAATAAATACTATGATTCATATCGAAATATACATCGATTGTTAAACTTTATATTAAAGTCTTCTATTGCATTTATTTACATGTTTAAATAAATCATTATCAAAATGATCATATTCATTTTAATGCATTGCGTTCATTCGTATGTTGCATAAATTTTATATATGTATGACCTTAACATATTTTGTATCCCATGCATGTAATTATGTCCGTTCGCATGCTCACTTTTCTGAGCGTTCTTGCTATATTCGTTCCTGTGTGTAATGAACCAAGTTACACATGCTCTTCGATTCGACACCGAATATTTAAACCCGACTTACTTTATCGGTTGTGCACCTTCGCGGTTACGATTTTTTGGGGTTACATAGTGTTTTAATCCAATAGATTTGTACAATTGTCGTTTAATTACTCGTAAGCGTGTGTAAGGGTTTGGTGGGCATCTTTATTAACCCCCTTTAACTATTCAAACTAGTTATCTGAATTGCTTCGAAAAAACACGGGGGGCGTTATCACAGAAACATCTTGGATAAATTCCTTGAAACATATTGAAAATATTGTGGATTTTCACAATCTTTTCGTTGGCTTTTCATGTCACCGTTTTACACGACATCCCTGAAATTGTGTCCCGAATTTGTTGATCCTAACGCGTCATAATACTTCTGACCCCTTGAGTTGTAACACAACAAGTCGTTTATCTCACGGGAACCCATTGTCATCTTGTGACTCATCGTCTAGAATGTGAAGTTGAATTGGAATAACAATCCTACTTTATAAATTTCTATCATCCCTTTTTCCATACGAAACGCCTCCTTGCCTTCGGGAGCGCGAACTCGTTATGTTTCGTCCTTCTTCTCCCCTTGACATCTTGTGATTTTGAAGGAATCGCACCGCCAATGAAACTTTTCCTATCCTGCATTTATGAAATTCTATAATCAAGACGTCATGCACCGTTTTACTTTCTTATTCAGTGTTGGTGTATTCGTGAGCATTTTTTAATGCTATTTATATGCCCATTAGTATAATTTATTTTCGTTGTTTGGAATCCATAAGACATGTGTGTATATATAAGTTGTGATCATTTGAAAGGTGTTGGTATAATAACTTAGATGATGGGGAGTAGGATTGGCTTAGTGATTTGAGAAATTGAGAATTTGGTTGAAATATTGATGTGTGGTCGAAAATATATTTAGTGCAAAAAATTAGAATGTGGTTTAAGGATGTTGTAAAAGTATTTTTATAAAAGTTAGGCTTAAAAATATGTTAGTACTTGTTGAGATGGGTCGATTTTTATATAACATATCGACGCCGTAACTCTCAAAAACGAAGTTTTATGCCATCGGAAGTTTAGAATTCGTTTAAAATAAATTCAACACTTCTTATTATTTAGTTTGCTGATCGCAGTTTTCGAGTGAGGACAGTTATCGGCCCTTTCTGGTCCGAACCGGCCTTCCGTTAAAACTAAAAAGTTGTTTAAAATGCCGTTTTAATTTTCCGCGAGGACGACCAACTCTAAAAATGAGTAATGACGGGTCTAAAAGCTTGAGCAAAATCTGCGTTTTTCGTTTTATTTAAGTTGCATCAGACCTGATATAAGAGCGTTTTCGTCCATTTCTGTCGAGTTTTGGGTCTCGGGTAAAACTACAAAGTTCTTTAAAATGGCCGATTTTACCTTTTCCGCGAGGCGATCTAGTTAAAAATCGCCTAATGCGGGATCAAAACACAAATACAAGGCTACGTTTTTATAATAATTTTCTGCAGAAACTTGCAGGGGTATTTTGGTCATTTTTTGTCGAGTTTCGGCTTTCGGCTAAAACTAAAAAGTTGCCCGAAATGTCGTTTTACATAAAATCTCTTTTGAGTCCGAGTCGTGAAAAATGTATTTTTGCGGGTCGTTTTGAACGGGTCAGAATCTAAAAAATTTATAATAAAAGTCAAACTTGGAAAAAAATTGATTTAAAAGGTCAAAGCTGATAGAATTACTAAAATATGGTATTTAGGCGTTTTGAGCTCATAAAACTTCAACGAATAGTATTTTACAACTAACAAGTGTTTGGGTGCGTTTGGTGATGTCTAAAAATAGTAATTTTGGGTTCGTGTCGCCTATATATACTTGATGAACTTATGAAGTGAAGTAATTGGATAAAACTTGTGGTGAGCTAATATTGTTGGAAAAATGAACATTTTTACGAGTCGGTATTAACGTTTTAATTTTCTAAACTTTCTAAAATCAGAAACTTTCCAAAAATATAAACTTTCTAAAAATAGAAACTTTCCACAAATAATTTTTTTTTCGCGATAATGGTGTAATTCGAAAACGAATAGTATACTTTCTTAAAAGCATGTTTTTGTCAAATAACTTAGGAAGGTGCACACAATGGATTCTGTTATTCCTTTTAATAATATTGAACTATGTGTCAATTTTAGTTTATTTTTCCTTTTCCCTAAATTACCGCACATCGCTTTTGAGGCGGATGTAAATATTGTGTCTCAATCCTCCCACGCCTCGATATCCATGTTCTCCTGAACGATTCCGCTAAACCCTTGAAGCCCTATTCGTGTTTGTATACCATTTACTTTGTAAGTCACTTCTTACTACTCTTATGCAAACCACTTACTATTTTATAAGTTAATGTAATGTCACCTTATGAAATTTAAATTGCTATCGTTTTACAAATTGTTTTAGTTGGGTTTTCTAAAATATTTGTATGTACCTTTAAAAAACTGCTTATTTATCTAGCAAATTACTTTACCTGCATATTATAAAGGGTTTCATACATTATTTCTAAACGGTATGGTTTATACATCTAAAAAAAAACAAGTAAATAAATAAATAACCCTAATTTGACGAAGCTGAGCATTGCATTGCTAGTCCTTAATTATACATAGCCTGATCACCTATGTATAATTTAGGAGGAGCCATGCAAGGTTGAATAATAGTCACCGTAAGATCTTGATAAAAATAGACTTTTACCCGTATTTAAAAAAAACAAAATTTTTGTGTGGTATGCAAGTAGTACAAATTAGGGACATCCACATATGTGCCCTTATCATTTCTCGAATGAATTACCCACCTACGGGTACGTTCTTTCTTAACAATCGTCGTTCTAATTTTCCTTTCTTTCTCTCCATGATGGAAATTATCTAGACCGCTCGTCTAATTATCGACCATTAATACCCAACTTGGAAGTTCCGAAGTTCTTGCTTTCTCCCTCGACCACATTCTTTGAGTAGGGTTGGTGGAATCTCCGGATGCCTCGGATGTGATTAATGAAGTATGAATAAATGAGTTTACGTATATCCGCCATGATGTTCGTCTTCCTTTTGACTCAAAATTTGTTTGTGTGATCCATGCGTTGACTTCTCTCTTTTAATCAGCAACCTTGTCTCCTTTGTACAAGTACCGATCCAAAACTTTCTTCGATTTGAGAATTGTTGTATGGATTTTCTTTTTCGGTTGTGTATCGACCGCTGCAAACTTAATGTGCCAACCGTGACCGTCTTATGAATTGACGACTTGATAAATTCTTCTTTTTCCTATTTTCTTATCGCCGACACTTATATTCTATTCATTCCTTTAAGGACCTTCAGGGCTTTAAATTTGTGCCCTCATCTCATTGCCTACACCTTATGTGATGAATTGTCACATGTTTTACCTTCGTTGCTATCTTGTTACTCTGCCAAACCCCGAGCAAAGAAACGTATTCCATGTCTACCTTTGATGCGCTAAATACCTTCACAATTTTTATTAATTTTCAAGTTTTTATGAAAATGTTATGAATTTTTCACAAGTGTCTAAATTACCAAAATGACCTTCTCAAGTTAGAGTCGGTTCTAAAAAACATCCTCCTTTGTACATCTATAACTAATGTTTAAAATGACACAAAGCCCTACCTGTCAAGTTACATGTTTTATACATCATATTTTAATCACATCTTAGTGAAATGACTAATTTAAACTTCGTTTCAACAAATGATTCTTAATGCATTGGAAAATAGATTTTCTAAATCGCAACTGCAATCCGAAGAGTTAAACAAACCTTATACGTACCGTTATTCAAAAGGTTTTCAAAAGCACCAAAGAGATTAATGAATAGTCTTACTTTCAATAGAACAACCCTCTTTGTAAAAAAAAAACCCAATTACTATCTTAAAAAATGTTACCACTAAGGATGCATACCGCCTAATCTCTCAATAGAAAATAAGTTGAAAAAAGACAAAAAGTCTGTTTACTAGTTGATTTCGTTTTCAAACACCAAACCCTTGATAATCCTTATAATGAAATTTTCATCATTTTAAGAATGACTTAACATTTTAATTCCATAACCGAACGAACTTCACATTTTCATAATCTAGAAAGTGCCTAAGCCAAGTTTTAAAACAAAATTGAAACAAGTACCCTTACTCTTCCTCTCGATCGACCGTCGGTGATTAAAACAATATAAAAATTCGGGACGGGTTTTTCTAATGTGACATTCCGTATTTTAATGTGAGTATGTAATTCATACCTTGTTCTCATTTTCTAGTAAAGTAAAAATTGGGTTATAAGATCCACCAAAGTAGAAAGCCTTAATCGGATATGTATGGTAGGTAAGCTCAAAAGTTGTTCCCGACCCTGTCAAGGGAGATGCCATCTGCCTGTACAATCATAGTTGTTTTAGGCATTTTATCTGTTTAAGTGTTTACCGTGTTATTCTATCTTTGAAATCCCCCGGCGACATTGAAAGCCAATTTTGACATCGTTCGTTAAAATTCATGTATTAGTCACGATTAGTCAAAACCTCATGTTTTCGCTTAAAAATCGTACTTTTATTTATAAACGAGAAGATTTCTTCAGAAACAATTACCCGCAACTCTTCTTGAGCAAGTGTAAAGCGAATAGGAGAAATCGAGGACGTCGCTCCCGTAAGGAGAGGAGAATGTAAAACCCCGTATTTAAGGTCACTACTTTTTCCGAATTTATAATTATTCCCTAGTTTTAAATAAATTTATTTATTTATTTTAGTCGGTTTTTATTAAAATCGTCATTAAATTCTTTCGCGAATTCTATATTTTATCTTTAATCGTTACCGATCGAGAAATCACGAATTCCGTATTTTTAATTGTGAAAATTATTAAATTTTTATTTAATATATTTTTCTTTTTCTGTTATTTCTCATAGTTTATTCGTGTCAGGTCGAAGCAAATTTAAAATTTTGACTTTATAAAAATTAGCGAGTTGAGTTAATTTTTAGGATCGAGATTTAAAAGATATAAAACGTTTAATAAAAATTGGGCCGAAGCCCCCTTCCTTTTCCCCCTTTTCTTTTGATTTCGGCAACCTCAGCGCCAAACACAACAATCCATATAAATTTTTTATAGAACTATGAGCCCCATAATCTTTAGTTTATAAAAGAAAATACAACCCGTCTTTCTTATAAACCTTCCATTTAATTATAAAACCCAACCCAACCTTCCTTTTATTTTTACTTAACCGAACAAACAAACACACACTTCTTTTTTTTATAAGCCGAAAACACACACACTCTAGATTATAACGTTAATTTTTTTTTTCCTGCCTCCTCCCTTTTCTCTCTTCTGTCGAGCAAACAACACCAAGAAACACAAATTAAAGCTTCAATTCTCAACCAAAACCACTTAATCATATACCAAATTGTTCATAAAAATACCTTTAATCTTTCCCCTCAAAAAAATTAAACATGCAAGAAGGTTTTGTAAATCTCTAATTTTTCAAGATTGGTGATTTAGGTGAATTCAAGTGTTAGATATTAGCAAGGTTGACAAAGGAAAGTTATATTCAAATTCGGGTAACAAAGTTGATTTTTTGTTCGTTTTGGGTCCCTTTTTGTGGTTCGGGGCGATCCCAAGTTCATCATAACCCCAAGGGTCGTTAAAGTTTTTGAAATTTATCTTCTATTGTGATTACTTGCGTAGAGCTATTTTCCTTCTATTGTATTTGATTTCATTATTCATATCATGCATGTTATCATTGGTCAATTAAGAATCCATGTAAATTGTGAAAACGGAAATTGTTTGATTATGAACGTTTGATGATAACAATAGGTGTAGTGGGAATATATAGGTAGTTTAGAAATTGTAAATGTGATCTTATGCAAAAAATTACAGATTTGATGGGTTTTATAATTCCAATTACCCTAAAGTTTAGGATTGTGTTGGCGTGTTTTAGATGTTTGTAATCGAGATTTTTTTAGTATTTAGAATGGTAGAGATCGTTCCAATGATCGTTTTGGTATAAATTAGAGCTTCTAACTCCTAAAAACGAAAAAGTTATGGCCGATTTTAGTTAGGAATTGGTTTTGGCAAATTTCAGAAAATGGCAGTTTCCATATCCCAATTTGGGTCAGCTTGCAATGTTATAATATTGGTCGTGTCAAAAGATTTTCTAGGTTTTCAGGACCTTAAAGTTATCTACTCCGAGTCTATTTTCCAACGAACTCGGCCTCGTTGAATTTCAAGATGTAAAAGTTAGTCAAAACCTTTGTACATGATTAAGTGTTAAAACTGGTAGGCTGTCCAGAATTTCGTGTGTAAAGATGTTGTGAGCAGGCGGTCAAAACTTAATATTTTTGGACGAAATTTAATCTGGAGATTGTACATGATATGCGTGACCTCCTGTATTTTGTTTATATTTTTATAAAATTTTTAAGGGTGCCTGTTGTTGCCAAACTTTTGATAACTTTTAGTAGGTCCTGTTTCGAGCTAGTTAGGATAAGCTAGAGTTAACGAAAGGTAAAATTTACTTAGAACCTTTGGGGCAAGTGTGGTAGTAAGTTAAGATGTATATGAACATGGAGAATGAATATAAGCAAGTGTTGAGGTCATATGGTAAGTCGTTAAGCGGTAACTAGTTGCTAGTGAATCGACGAAATTTTCAGAAAATAAGTAACCAATGAAAATAATAAGTGAAGTATGGTGATTAGCAGTTTTGATACACAATAAAATACAATATAAAATATAATATTCAAAAGAGCAATTAAGAAAATTCCCTAAGGAAAATGCACTCTTAAAAATATATATAATATAATATATAATACGTATATTTAACCGGGTAAATATGATCACCCGGGTCGTTTCTCCAACGACTAGTGAAATTGAAACCTCGTTTAAGCTTGGATTATGATTTGAATAAGAAAATAGATGATTTGATGATCTCTTACTACTAAATAAAAAGCAACAATTAAAATTAAAAATTAAAGGCAAATTAAACAATTACACAAATATGGAAAACAAATAAAACACGACAATTAAGCAAATAGACTAAAATTAAACCCTAAAATTGCAAACTAAGTTTCTAAACCTAAATTAGGATAAAATAAAATTTTAGAAAAAGGAATTACCATTTTTGGCTTTTTAGATTAAAAGGTATGATTTTTCTAAAATTTAAACTAATTAAAAACTATAAAAATATTAAAACTATTAAAAATAAAATCCTAAAAATTTTATAAAAAATTATACTAAATAAAGAAAAAGTGCAGAGATTTATAAAAATTAAAAGCCCTAATTTTTTTACTTTTTATAAAACTTTAATTAAACTTATTAAAAACTAAACCTAAATACTAATTAAAATTAATTAAACTAATTAAAAATTAACCTAAAGACTAACGGTGCAAAGGGAAAAAAGGACTAACTGAGAAAACAACTAAAACTTAAAAGTTAGACTTCCTACCCTGAGGCCCAACCCCCGACTTCAAACTAAGTCCTTTTAAGCTTAAAAATAAGTTCAAATTAAAAAAATGCTTATTATGAAAAACTTATAAAAGCAAAGTTGTAGAACAAGCTGGTGTGAAAAACTTTAATGAAAATATTATTAGCTGAAAACCAATAATAAGCTCAAAAACAGCTTATCAAAAAGCTGTTACAGAAAGTGAGCTTTTGAGCTCACTTTCACTAAAACACTTGCAAAATGCTCAAATTAAGCTCAAATTTCAAACCAAAAGCTATTCTAGAAACCTTAGGATACTAGGAAACTAATTATGAAAAGCTAAACTAACTAAAATCACTTTAAGATTTCTAAATCTAGGAGTAAAGACAGCAAACTCAAAAAAAGAAAACTAAAAGTTCTAAAATCAAACAAGCTAGCAAGAGCAATAAGCTATGACATAAGCTAAACTTTTGGAAACTAGACAAACTACATATAAGCTATTAAAATTATGCATAAAATCTATTCTTATAAGCTAACAATCTTAGTTTAAATGCTAAGTCCTAATTACTACTGTTTTTGGCTTTTTGAGATTTTTTTAGAATAAGCTAAAACAGACTTAACTCTAACTTAAGAAAGCTTAAATCTAATCTAAACTAATCTAATAAGCTAATTAAAAGAGGACTGACAACTTAAACTTATTAATAAAATCTAAATAAGCTCAACAGTACTAACTTAGAAGTTAGTACTGATAGCTTTATATCAAACAGTCCCTGAGGGAGTTTTTAGGCTTATTTTTAATTAAGCTAGAGGATCCTTATGGATTCCTAGCTTATAAAACCTTTTTTGAGACTTGAAATACTACTTAAAACAACTTTTAAAAATCATTTTGAAAGTCAATTAAGCTAAGAAAAAGCTTATAAAAAACAGACAGTAGTAACTGAGGTTACTACTGCTAGTGCAAAATGGCAAAGCCACAAACACAAATTGTGCAGGTTTCCTTAAGGGAAAACTTGCACTTCACACTCTATTTGAGTGTGTTTGAACATAATGCAAACACAAATAAGCTTAATGAGCTTGGATCAAATTAAAATCAAAGGGAAAAATCCCCTGGTGCAGGAACATCTAAAATAAGACCTAACTTTTTAATTTCTTAAAACTAACTTCTAAAAACTCTTTTCCTAATGTTTTTAACTGAAATCAAAGCTGTCTCTAAAGGTTTGCACAAAAACTTTTGACTTTTGATAGTCAATTAAGCTTAAACCAAACACCCCTTTAGGAATTGACAGATTAGATTAAAGCTTATAAAATAAAAACTAGACAACTAAATCCTAATACCAGATACTAATTAACTAATAACTACCCTAATAAACATAAATCATTAATTACTTAAGCCAAAATCTAAATCTACAACTAATTATTAACTAAAATTTTTGGTTTTTATGAGTTTTAGACAAGTAGATGAAAACAAATATCTATAAGACTTAAGCTAAAAACAGATGATGAGTAAGCATAAAATAACAATATAGCACTAAATTTATCAACTAGAAAACAGATAAGCACTTTTAGTAAACAAATAAGTAAATCTAAGCTAATTAGGCAATTTAAAGCTAAAAATTAAAACAAGGAAAGTAAAAGGAAAATTTACAGTTTGCCTAGCTTAACAAGGCACAAATTGACTCTTAGAGCTTTGCTACAAGCTCTCCTAGCTTATAAATAAGCTAGGAGTAAAGTCCTTGAGATTCTCTCCATTTCTAATCCCTTCCAAAACTTACATCCACACAAGTTAAGGTATTAAAAGCTTGGTTTAATTTGAGATTCAAGTATGATTAAGGTTGAGTTAAGCTCAATCATAAGCTTAAAGACTTATGAGAGCTCTTGAGCTTATAAGAGCTTATTTAGCTTTAGCTTAAAGATTTAGGACAAATGAAAAAGAGAGAGAGCTTATGAATGTAAATACTGAATTTCATTAACAAAAGAACTGATTGCATTACTTTTAAAGAGAAATTACAAAACATTTAAGGAAAATTACATTTAGCTAAAAACGAAATTTTAAGCTACCTAAAAGCTACTAAAAAAAACTAGATCTCTGTGTGTGTGAGGTGAGGGCCTATTTATAGCCTGCCAAAGATCCTTCTAGCCTTCCCAATCATAGCCGTATATTCTTCTCATCATTTGATCATCAATATAGGTCGTTAGATCCTTTCACACTATCACAAGGATTGCCAGCTTGGCATTCCTTTAATGTGACACTTGTGCTTCTTTTGCAAGCATTTTAGTGTAAAATCCCATTGATGGTGTGTTACTTTCACATTAACCACTGTGCTGTCCTTGAGAATGGGACCAATGAGAGGAGATCTATGACGATTTGACCATGCCATGTTGTACTTAGCCCATGAATTGTACTTATTTGCCCTTAATTGCCATTTGCCCTATGCTTTAAGTGAGGGGTGAAACGAGGAAGACAATGTATAGTAATTATTCATTTGGCGCGTTTTTTAACTGTGAAGAGGGATAATTCGGTTTAAACTTTGGGAAGTTGGAAAAAGAGGCCCTTGTGGTTGATTATCAATTATGCAAGTGTTAAAAACACTTTCAAAAGTGACAGGATCAGTCCTTGTGGTTTTAGTAAAGGGAAATGGGCTTTTGTAGTTGACCACTGCTTGACTCTCCTTTGACTGTTTGACTGAGGGTTGACTTTTCTTTGGCTTTTGCTTCTGGCTTTTGTGCACTCTTCCGTTCTCGTGTCCGTGCTTGCCCGTTTCTTATCGTTTTCTTGTGATTTTTGATATATCCGTACCTGCACACACAAAACACAAATACAAGCATATTTTTGCCATTTTTGGTCTGTTTTGGGTTTAATTGGGTTATTTTAGGTATTAACAGATATGTGTATTTTACACTTATCAAAATTCCCCAAACTAAACGATTGCGTGTCCTCACGCAATATCACATGCCTTATAACCAAATCCGTAAGAAATTTTTCCCAACGAATCCCTTTTAAAAAGTAGTAAAGTCTGTTGTGAAAAATTTTTCTAAGGTCACAAGTTATAAAACACCCGATTTCCCATTTTCAAAACTTTTTTCTCTTTTTATGATTTTTCTTGATAATTAACTACCTAACTACAACTTATTTGTGTTGACATAATGTATTGTTTTCATTACCTCATTGGTAACTTTAAGGATCATAGAATAAAAAGCACAATTAAGTGTCTAAAAGATAACTTCATCATCCTCGATTTTTCACTTTTCCTATGCTAAGCTTAAAAATAAGATCACCGTTAATTACGAACTAAGATGCTAAGACTACTTATAATTACAACTTGTGAATTTTTCTTCCCGACACATATCATATATTTAAGTGTGTGTGTTCAAATTAATTTAAACCATTGAATCCACAAATTTAGATAGTTGAAATCCCACCAAGCTTTACACATGGGCCTTTTGGGCTAATATGTTAATCACTTAGTAAAATCACAACTCAAAGCAAACAAAAACCTCTTAGGCTAAGGCATCGTTAGTTCACTTGCCTCATGAATGACTTTCTTCTCTAGCATCCCACCGTCATCGAGTAAGTGCTAAGGCTTTTGACACCCCATCCGAAGAATAGTAATCGAGACTTATGAACTTCCGATGAAAAAGCTTTGTAGACTTTTGCAAATTTTGGTTCAAGCCTTATAACCAAATACTTAAGAAATTTCCCAAACTAATCCTTTAAGAAGTAGTAAAGTCTTTGTGGAAAAATTTCTAAGTCACAAGTTATAAAACACCCGATTTCCCATTTTCAAAACTTTTTCTCTTTTTATGATTTTTCTTGATAATTAACTACCTAACTACAACTTATTTGTGTTGACATAATGTATTGTTTTCATACCTTTGGAACTTAAGGATCATCGGAACAAAAAGACATTTAAGGGTTCTAAAAGATAATCATAATTCCCGATTTTTCACTTTTCCCATGAAGCTTTAAAAATTAAGATCCCGTTAACGTTACGATGTGGATGCTAAGACTACTTATAACTTACCAACTTGTTGAATTTCTCTTCCCGAACCAGAAATCATATATTTTAGAGTGTGTGTTAAAATTAATTTAAATTAAATCCTGTTTTTAGATAGATGAAATTCAAGACCAAGCTTTACACATTGGGCATTTTTGGGTAATATGTTACATCACTTAGTAGAATCACACTCAAAGCAATCAAAAACCTTTTAGCTAAGACATCGTTGGTTCACTTGCCTCATGAATGACTTTCTTCTCTAGGCATCCCACCGCATCGGGTAAATGCTTATGGCTTTTGACACCCCATCGGAGGAATATAAAACGAAAAAATGCATGATCTTCCGATGAAAAAGCCTTGTAGCACTTTCTACAAACGTTTAGTTCATAAAGAATTACTTGGCTTTAAGAAAAGGATACTTTTCCTATTATTTTATAACTTGCAACTTTATTATTACTATTTACATTATTAGCTTGGAATTGGTATCACTTTGCTTTCGAAGACACATCGGGCCACCGCCTCCGGACAAGAGCTCGTGTACTTATTATGTTATCAAACCTAATATACAAGCTTCCACCCTTTCTTTCCGATATACCATCGGGATCGATAGACAAATGCCCAATGTACTTGATTGCGATGGAGTGTGTTTAGTTTCTAATTATTATACACTATGGATTTTTAACTTGCATCATTTTTATTCTCCTTACTACTGTTTTTATAGATGGTTTTTTTAAGTTTTTGATAACTATTTTAATTTAGGTAACATCATGTTTTGTGTAATTAGAAAATTTTCGTTTTAGAAATCTACACCTAATAGGATATACGTGATATATATAAACTTATTTACTACATTGTTTACTCAGCGCCTGCTAGTTGAGTAGTGGGGCGACCGGAAGTGGGTGTTGTGACTTGTTTGAGTAAAACAGCGTTTGGGGAAATATTTTTTGTGTTCTCGGCTGTTTGTATGCAGGGTTTTGTAGGCCAGTGGTATAAGATTTTAGCACTAGTGTTGCTTGGTTGCCTTTAAGTGTTCCAAATGATTAGGTGGGGTGATGAAAGTTGCGGTTGATTATAGTGATGAGAGGTCGAGGGCTTGGGGGTTATGCGCGTTTTAGTTTGGCGCTTTGTCGGTGGGGGGGATGGAGAAGGAGCACGCAGAAAGAAGAGAAGCGTGAGGACGTAGAGGGGAGGGTGAGAGTGATAAGGGAAAGACGAAAGTGAGAGAGACAAGTAGAGTAGAGCAAGGAAGAGAGAGGAGCGGAGAGCAGGAGAGGTAGAGAGGCCAAGGGAAGAGAGGTGAAAGAAGGAAGCAAAAGCACAGGAGGAAGAGAGGAAAGGCTGAGAGACGGGTGGGTAGATGCATGAGACGAGAAGAAAGGAGTAGAAACGCGAGAGCAGAGGAGAGATGTAGAGAGCAGAAGCAGAGAGCGAGGAAGAGGCGGGACGTGAAGAGTGAAGAGAAAGAGAGAGCAGAACAGGCAAGAAGGAAATAAAAAGACAGAGAGGCGGAGAGGACAAGAGAGCAAGAAGGAGGAGGCAAAACCAAAGAAGGAAACGTGAAGAGAAGAGGAGAGAGCAGTACAGAAGACAAGGAGAAAAAGAAGTGAGAGAGGAACGAAGAGAGAGGAGAGAAAGACGTGTAGAATGGAGAGGAAGAGAGGAGAGAACGGGCGGAAGGAGCGCGAAGAACACGAGCAAGAGGAGAAAGGAAGAAGTAGGAGAGAGAGTAGAGAGAGAGGAAATGAGGGAGAAAGGACCGAAAGTGGGAGAGAGAATTGAGAGAGCGAGTGAAGAGCGGAAGAGGTAGGAGAGAACGTAAAGAAGGAAGGAAAGGTAAGAAGAGACGGAAAGAGAAGGACATGAAGGTGACAAGACAAAGACGCGACGCAAAGAACAGTCCTGAAAGAAGGAGAGGGCACAAGACGTCGAAAGCAGGGAGCGGGGAAGATGGAAAAGAAAGTAAGGGAACGAAGAAAGAGGGAGGAGAGAGGGAGAAACGAAAGAGGGAGAAGGAGATGGGAAGCGAAGTCAAAGACGAGACAGACGAGAAAGAGGAAAGGGAAGAGGAGGGGATGGCAGAGAGGAGTGCGACGGAAGAAAGGAGAGAAGTAGTGACGCGATGCCGGCACAGAGAGGGGACGGAGGAGAGGGTGGAGGAAGTGAAAAGAAGAAAAGAGTAAGAGGGAGAGCGAGGAGAACAAGAACGAGTGGATTTTTTGGTGTAGAGAGCGAAGGACAAAGCAAAAGAGTGCGAAGAGAGAAATGAGACCAAGAGTAGAAGAGGACGACGGAGAAGGGAGGAAGACGAGTAGAGAGATAGAGTGAGAGAAGTGCAAGGAAAGAGACGACGCACGACAGGCAACCGCGTGACGTGAGAAAGAAAGTAAAGGAGAGGAGGCAGAGAGACAGGGAGGAAGCGGGGAAGCTGAGACGGACAGGAACGAGGCGCGGGAGAGAGCGAGCGGCAGCAGATAAGAGGAGCGAAACAGATGGCAAGAGCGCGAGAGAAGAACGGAAAACCGAGAAAAGTCCAAAGGGTGACGACGCGTACAGCGCGAGCTCTGCGCAGTCGCTCGAGCCAGGAAGAGACTCCGCACTCCTCTTCTCTGCGGTGCACAGCACGTAGCATCCCTAGCCTATCTTCTTACCTTCTTTCCCTCTCTCTACTCTCCTCCCTCTCTCCTCCCTCTCTATATTCCTCCTTTTCCGTTCCTCTCTTCTCTCCTCTCTCCTCTCTCACTCCTCCCCTCTCATTCTCTCTCTCCTTCCTTCTCCCTATCTCCTTCTCTTCTCTCCCTCCTTCTCTCTCTATACCTTTTCTCTCTTCCTCTCTCTCCTCTCTTCCTCTCTTCCTCTTCCCCTCCCTCCTCCCTTCTCCTCTCTCTTCTCCCTCTCCCTTCTCTCTTCCCTCTCTCCTGTCTCCTCCCTCCTTCTCCCTTCCTTTCTTCTTTTCTCCTCTCCCCCCCTTCTCCTCTCTCCCTCCATATTTGCTCTCTCTCTCTCCTACCTTCCCTTCTCTCTCTTCATTACTTTCCCTCACCCTTCTTCTCCCCCTTCTCCTTATCCTTCCTCTTGTCTCCTCTCTCTCTCCGTTCTTCTTCACTCCCTCTCTGGGGTGTCCCTCCTATCTCCCCTCCTCCCTCTTCACTCTTCCTCCTCCTCTTCTTCGTCTTTCTTCTCCTTACCTCTCCTCCTCCTCTTCTCCTCTTCTACCCTCTTTCCTTCTCCCTCCCTCTTCGTCTATCTTCTTCTTTCCCTCTTTCCCCTACTCCTCTCTCCTCCTCTTTTTCCCTATTTCCCTTATCTTCCCCCCCTACTCTCCCTTCCTCTCTCTCCTCTCTCTCCCCTCCTCCTCTTCCTTCCCCTTTCTCTCTCTTTTCCCTCCTCCTCTCCTCTCTCCTCCCCTCCCTACTCTTCTTCTTCCTCCCCCTCCTCTCCTTCTCCTACCCCTCTCCCTCCTCTTCCTCTTCTTCTTCTCTCTCCTACTCCTTCCTCTATTCCTCTCTCTTTCTTCCCTCTCTCTCTTCTTCTGGTCCCCTCTTACTCTCTCTCCCCTTCTTCCTTCTTCTCCTCCGTTCTCTCCTTCTTCATCTCTCTTTCCCTCTTCTTGCTCCTTCTACTTTAAAATCAACTCGGCTTATTTTAAATCTATTTGTGATTAGCACAAGTTTTCATTTACTAATTGATTCAAGTCTAGCAGTTTAAAGTATACATGAGACTAGCACAACTATCATCATTAATTCAAAGATAGGAAAGCTAGAACTCTACACGTACGATCGGGTCAAAAATTACTTCTTATTCTTACAAATGGAAAACCTACACACGTTGTCTTAACACTTTTTCTTTTAATAATACTAATATATTTTTTTCTTTTTACAAATAAGAACTTAAAAATTTAAAATTTTTGCTATTTTTGTGGGAAAACGGGTACGTGAGAACAAAACAATAAGCAAGCAACATCAAATCGATAGATTCCCTTCCCCAAACTAAAACGAAACATTGTCCTCAATGTTTAAAGTCGGGTCTCTACGAAAATCTAAGCCGTTTATGAGGTATGCAAAGATAAACGTTAATCGATAATGATGAAAGGATATGGATCTCCCCAAACTAATTTCACTCAAAGGATGAGAAGCTCGAGTAGAACGGGACAAATCAACCGGACACGAGAGGCTTCAAAGAATTTGTTGGGTCGATCCTACAAAAATCACAATAAACAAGCAACAAACATCGAGAAATTGGAAAAAGTACAAGCCTCTCTCAACACAACACATTTGATAATAGAAAATAGAAAGAATAGAAAGGATAAGCATAGGGTGAACTCCCACGAAGCGGCTTGTTTTTTATTACCGAGTCGCAAGCTCGACTCGATCCCTGAATTAATTCGTCCTTAGGGAGAGCAAATAGAAACTTTCATTGAAACCGCCACTGGATTATGAAACGTGATGATTCCGGGATCAAAAACAAAATTCTCACTTTTAAAGGAGAAAATCAAAGGAGATTCCTTGGAATAAGTGAAGAATGGAAGAAAAGTCCAAATGATAAATGCGAAGGAATTGACATCTTCAACATTTAGAGGTATCGTCTTCTTGTTTTGGTAGAAATTAAGCACAACATTCTTCAAACATGCATCTGGAGGTTCTGGCGGAGGTAGAAGAAATGACGGTTTTCTGGCGGAGGTAGAAGAAATGACGGTTCTTTGAAAACTAAAAGAGTCCCGGAGGAAATGTTCTCTTTTAAATTCTCCTCCAATGTTACAAGATTTTTATCATGAATGGCATGATAAACTAGTATACCTGGTTTGAATACTTTGTCCTCGTTTCCGAGAGAATTCAAGGTAACACTAGCCGACAACTCCGCAGTGAAAGGCGAGTCGGAATCTAACAAAGGAGGTGGTAAAATACTTGATTCGGAGGAATCAAATGAAACGGTTAAGTCCTTTTTAAAATCCTTTGGTTTGGAAAAATGATCATTAAAATCAATCGGATTATCAAAAGTGATTCTTATTGGCATGACAATAGTATGGATTGGAATCTCACTTGAAACTTCATCTTCTTTTTCTTTGATTTCTTCAACTTCTTGAGGACGAGAAAGAAGTTTTGGTTTTTTATGTAAGTAAGTTGCCAAGAGACAAATTATCTTTTTCCTTATCGCAATTCGAGTCATCATTTTCCACACAAATCGGACCAACGAGAAAAACATCGGTGTTTTCCATGAACAAACCTTCTCTCCGGTGAGAGTAGGGGAAGTAGGATTGCTACTTGAAACTTCAAGGGGGGGGGGGGGGGCAAAGATCAATTCCCGGTGGAATCGAATCTCTATCAAGATAAGCTTCAAATTCACTATCTTCCGGTGAAGTAAGTGTAAAGGAAGAAGAAGACTTAATCTCGGCATCCTTATCGTTCTCTTCAAAGAGAGGATTCACGTTGCTAGATTTGAAATTATCATCGAATTCGAAAAGAGGATTTGAGTAAACTTGAAAATTTTATTTCTGAAAAATCTTTTAATAGTCGAATCATTCATTACCCGTTGGTAAAACGATTCAAGGAGGAGCAAGTTTCACGGTGAACTTCTTGAATTTATCACTAGTCTTAATCGGAGAAGAACTAGAGAGGGGAGTATTAGTGGTAATGCACTAAACGGATTCATCTTTTGAAAAATCGATGAAGAAAGGGCTGAACAAAAATTCGAAAAATCAATGATAGAAATAGCATGAACAAATTTCTTTTCCTCGTTTTTCTCAGATTTATCGGCATAATAAACAAGTTCTTCCTTTCCTACTCGTAATGTCAATGTTTCCTCGTACAAATCAATGAGAGCTTTTGCGGTGCGAAGGAAAGGTCTTCCTAAAATAATAGGCACTCTCGGGTCTGGTTCAAAATTAACCACAACAAAATCAGTAAGAAAAGTGAAACCATCAACTCTAACTACAACATCCTCGGCTATACCCATTGGATGTGTAACAGAACGGTTAGCAAGCTCAAGTGTCATTCGAGTTGGAGTCAAAGCTTCAAGCCCAAGTTGCTTGTAGATAGAATAAGGTAAAAGATTTATGCTAGCTCCAGAATCGGCTAAAGCACTAGTCCTATCGAGTTCTTGTAAAGCACATGGGATAATAAATTTTCCCGAATCTTCGAGCTTCTCGGGAACTTTGTTCATGATGATAGCAGAACATTCAGCATTGACGGTTGTGATGGCGATTTCTTCGAGCTTCTCTTTGTTCCTTAGCAACGAGCTTAACCATTTGTTAAACTTTGGCATTTTGACGAGAGCATCTTTCAATCCAATCTTTAAACGGAGTTGTTTAAACATCTTCAAGAACCGGCTATGTTGAGCACTTGGTTTATCGTTCTCTCTCACTTTCATCCTTTCGGGATATGGAAGTTTAGATTGATACGAATTAGGTCTTGGAGAATTAAGCTCTTGAATTTCAATGTTAATGGTTTTCTTTGCTTTTGGTTTTGAAATTTCAATAAAAATGGAATCTTCTTCCTCCAGAGGTGGGACTCGTGCGGTTCTTTCTGAACTTGGTTTTTGCACTTTGTCCGTTGACGTCTCCGGGTTTTGTTCGGGTTCCTTTGAAGGAGTAGAAACAACGGGTGTAGGAACAAGAGGAGTCGAAGGTCCTTCCAAAGTCTTACCGCTTCTTGTGGTGATAGCATTAACATGCTCACGAGGGTTAGTTACGGTTTGACTTGGAAGAGTTCCTGAATTCGAAGTAGAGGCGGAATTTTTGAA
Source organism: Tanacetum coccineum (assembly GCA_026074375.1). NCBI lineage: Eukaryota > Viridiplantae > Streptophyta > Magnoliopsida > Asterales > Asteraceae > Tanacetum > Tanacetum coccineum. The sequence continues at coordinate 46,272 of BQNB010006167.1, read as the reverse complement.
ATTATTACAAAGACTTGTCAACAAACTCGTAACATTAGCCATTTGATTCTGCAAATTTTGACCTTGATTTTGAACATTCTTCAACACCGCATCGTTTGCCTTGACGTAGTTTTCAAAATCCATTTTTGAAACACCTTGAATTTGGGGCGTAGGAGCTTGATATACTGGGGTTTGAATCGTTGGAGGTTGGTAAACTTGTCCTTGGTTGAAATTGCCTCCACGGTTTTGATTCGAATTAAAATTGTTTCCTTGATATCGGCTTTGGTTTCCTTGGTTGTTTTGAACATTTGGTTGATTAAAACCGGGTGGTCTCATTTGATTTGCCAAATTAGGAGGATTCCTTTGAACAAAGTTGCCAACGGCGGCGGTTTGTTGGAATTGATGAATGTTATCATGAAAAACGGGAAATTCATTCCTTGTTAACGGACAATTGTTGAAATTATGGTTTGAACCACATGTAACACAAACTTCCTCGACTGCTTTGACGGTAGCAGGAGTCGTAACATTCTTTTCACTAATCATCTTTTCTAATCGGCTCATTCGAATATCCATTTTGTCTTCAAGAGAAGCGGCGAGTTGTTGAAATTCAAAAGAATTAGAAGGTGTAGAAGTAGAAAGAGGAGCATTCGTACTCGCTCTTGGTTCAATTGCATGACTTCTTGAATAACGAACCTTGGATTTACTCTCAATAATGGCTAAACCATCACGAGGCATCTTATCCAGAAAATTTCCACCCGCGGCGGAATCTAAAGCATCTTGATCATTGGTATTCAAAGAATTGTAGAACGTATCAAGTTGATGTAATTCCGAGAAACCATGATGAGGACATTGACGAAGAAGTCCTTTGAAACGTTCCCATGCTTCGTTAAAAGTTTCATTTGGTTTGGGTTTTTTCTGCAGGAAAGTAGTGATTTCATTTCGAAGGTAAGTTGTTTTCGAAGGTGGAAAGAATTGGTTTATGAATTTCGAGACAAGATCATCCCACGTTAGAATCGATCGAGGTGGTTCCTTATCTAGCCAAGTCCGGGCTTCACCTTCGAGAGAGAAAGGAAAAAGCAAAAGCTTAATCGTTGTATTTAGAACTTCGGGATGTCTAAACGTAGAAGTAACCTTGTTGAAAAATCGAAGATGATTATGAGGGTCTTGTTTACCCGTAAATTGATTACTTTGAACAAGATTAATCAAAGTTTGTTTAAGCTCAAAATTGTTTGCATTTATCGGTGGAACAACAATTGCATCTTCGTATCCCTCGATGGGAGCTTGTAGCATTTGAGCCATGGTACGATTGTCGGCCATTGGAAACTCGGGTTCCTCAACAATAACCGTTGTTAATTGTTGTTGTCGACGATTTCGATTACGAGCTTGAGAACGAGTGCGCATGCACTAAAAATAAAGAAATTAAAAAGTAAACAAAAATTACACTAATAATTTTTTTTTTTGGATTTTTGATTTTTTTTTTTTAACAATCTATTTTAAACGGATACACGGAAGACAACTTAAAACCAAATAATCAACTTACTTCACGGTAGCTCTTAAAAATTTCTTCTTAAGGTGAGCCGTATTTCGTAAGTGACACAAATGGCAAGTTTTTGAATCTTTTGTTCGATTTGGGAACTTTTCAAGTTCACCGGAACTTATTTATGATAATACCTCAATTGAAGGTATTATATGTTGGTGTTCGTTTACCAACTTTGTGTATTTTATTTTTTTTAGGACAATTTTTTTATATTTTTGATTTTTTTTTCTTTTTTTATATTTATATGATAATTATACTAAAAAGAAAAAGAAAATATTTTTTTACTTTTAGGTTTTTTAATTTTTTTGGATTTTTGAAATATTTAACAAAAATGAAACTTTCGAGGACGAAAGGATCTTCAAAACAAAATCAACAAACGTAAAACGAAGGAATCTTTAACACAAGTCCCCGGCAGCGGCGCCAAAAACTGATTGTTAGTTTTTATATACGCTATAAAATATACTAATAATATAACCAAAAGAGCAATTAAGAACTTTCCTAAAGTCTCCTTTAAGAAAAGCTCACTCTAAAAGATATATATAATATATAATACATATATTTAACCGGGAAGGTCGTTTCCCAACGATCTTAGTGAAATTGAAACACTATTTAGCTCGGATTTGATTTGAATGAGAGAAGGAAGAAGGGGAAAGATATTTTTATTAAACATTTAACTAATTAACGGGAGCAAATAAAATGCGATAATTAAGCAAATACACTAAAATTAACCCCTAAAAATGAAACTTAATTTCTAAACCTAAAATAGGACAAATACAATTTAAGAAAAAGAAAAACATTTTTTGATTTTTTTGAAATTTATTATGAATTTAAAATTTAATCTAATTAAATCCTAAAAAATAGCAAATTAAGTACTAAAAATTTAGAAAAATGATTTTTAAACTTAGAAAAGTCTAAAGTAACATAAAAACTTAGAAAACTATTTTTAACTATTTTAAAAATTAAAATCCTATTTTTAAACTTAAAATTAAAAGCTCAAAAATGAAAATTAAAATCTAAAAGTGGTGAAAATGATTTTTCTTAAAGTAAACCTAAAGCTATTTTTTATAAAACTAAAAACTATTTTTTTGTAATTTTCTGAAACTTTTTTCAATTTTTTATGAATTTTCGAAATTAAAAAATTAAGAAAAATGATTAAAAATAAAATACTTAATGGAAAAATACGAAAAATTCAGGAAAAATCTATGATGCAACAAAGATCAAAGGAAAAATAAAAGAAAACTAACAGCTTTAACAAATAAGCCGGGAAAAAGCTTATATAAGCTACGACTTATAATAAAGAAAGAAAAAGAAATCTAGTATAAAGATTAAATGGTGTAAGGGATGGTTGGATGAGCTATTGAAGCATGATGGTAAGACGTGTCTGTTGTGTGCAAGAGGTCGTGGGTTCGAGGCAGGCAAACCCCTTTTTGCTATTTTTTTATTAATTTTCACTTTTTGCAAAAACTAAAAGTTAGAACTTATAAAGGACTTAATCTTAAGCACTTTTAATAAATGGAGCATAAGCTCAAACTCAAAAACAAGCTCAGAAATAGCTTTTGAAGTTCTGCCTTCAGTAAGAAGGCTTTTGAGCTATTTTTAGCTTATTTGGACTAAAAGCTTTGCACAAGCTTCAATATAAGCTCAAATTCAAAAATAAAAGAAGTTCTGGATAGCTTATGATGAGTATAAGCTAATCCAAACAAGCTACTTAACTAGAAATTACTTAAAGCTAATTGAAACTGAAGATCAATTAGGCAAACTCAGGCACTAGTCAAAAGGCTTAAAAATCTAATAAGCTAAAAAGGTTAAATAAGCTATAAGATAATCTAAGCTTTTGAAAACTAAGCTACCTACATATAAGCAATGAAAACAAATCATAAAATCAAGTACTATAAGCTAAAATTCCTAATTAAGAAGCTAAAATCTAGACACTACTGTTTTTGGATTTTTCAGGTTTTTAAGATAACTTTAAAGCTAAATACAAACTATAATTAAGCTAGAAATTGGTAAACTAGTTCTAATCTATATTAAGCTACTAGAAAACTTTAATCTTACTGAATTAATAAACCTAAATCCTACTTAAGCTATTCTAAATGATAATAAAAAGACAGTTGTCCTATCTGTTGTTGGCTATGCTGATGCAAGTGGCAAGGCACAAAACTCTATGATGCAGGTTACCAAAAGGGTAAACCTGCACTTATACACTCTACTTGAGTATGGTAAGACTCAAAACAAACAATAACCAAGCCTTAAGTAGCTTGGTTCAAATTTTCACAAGTGAAAACAAATGGAAAATTACCCTGGTGCGGAGACATATTCAATAAGCCATAACTTTTTAAAAAATGAAAACTAACTTATCAATCTTATTTAAAATCTTATCAAATATGCTAATCTAACTAACCAATAAGAAATCTCAAAGTAGCTTTGACTTTTAAAGGTCAAAGAAGCTTAAACCAAACACTCCTTTAGGAATTGACAGATTTTATAAAACATTAGAATCTAAGATCTAATTATCAAAACCTTATTACCAGTTCTTAAACAACTTATATTAAACTTAATAAACATAAATCAACAACTAAATAAGCTAAATTCTAAGATCTACACTATAAACTACTTAGTTTTATATTTTTAAGCTTTTTATGACAAAAATGAGAACTCTAAGATTTATGACACTTAAGCTAAAACAGATGATGAATAAGTTCTAAGTAACAATATAAATCACAAATAAGCAATAAGAAAGCAGATAAGCACTATTAATAAGCCAATAAGCAAATCTAAGCTAATTAAGCAATGATTAAGCTAAAACTAAAAATTAAAGAAGACTTACAATGAGCCTAACTAAACAAGGCATGAAATGCTCTTAGAGCTTTATCAACAGCTCTGGCTTATTAGAAATAAACCAGTAATAGTCCTTGAGAGCCATTCCCTTTTTGGCTCTCCTTCCATAAGCATTTAATCCAATAGCAAAGATAATTTGAACTGATTCCATGATTTAAGTAGATTATTACTTATTAAAACTCAATCTTAGCTTAGAGACTAAGATGAGATAGTATGAGCTTATGGAACAACAACTTAATCATTTTGAGAATAACTGAGAGCTTATGAATGTAAAACAGCTTATAAAAAGTTTGAAGTCATTAATAACTAAAGGAGATTACATTACTTTTGAAAAGGAATTACAAAAAGCTTGAAGAAAATTTGCATAAGCTAAAGTACAATTAAGCTAAAATTGAAAAGCTAACTAGAAAAAAGAAAAGATATAATGTGTGTGTGTGATTGTGCTATTAATAACACTCTGATGAAGCTTCTAGGGGTCTGAGCACTCCCCACGCCCCTTTTAATCACATCCCTTGAATTCCTTCAATGATTGGATCATTAGTTTTGACCGTTGGATCACATATGTGCACACACGAAAAAAAAAGGGGACACTAGGCAATTGCCACGTGGCAATCTAGTAGACATTGTACACCTAATCTATGATTGTGACACCTTGTGCTTTCTCTGAGAGTGCTAGAAGTGTAAAACCCCGCTTCTCTTGTGCTTCTTTGAGTCCATGTGGCATTCCTTTGTTGGAATTGGCCAATAGGGTGCTTGAGTGACGTTTTAACTCTGCCAGGGTGATATAGACCACTTGAATAGACTTCCGTACCCTCCAATTTGGAAAAGCCCTTTGATTTGACAGCGGGGTGATTTTTGGGGAGACGATGAATAGTAACAAGGCTTGGCGCCTTTTCTAACTGAAACGGGGTAAAAACATTTGAACTTTGGGCTTTTTGCAAGATTGGTCCTTGTAGTTTTATAAAAAGGGAATTGGGCTAGGGTTTTGGGCTTTTGTAATGGGCCTTGTATCCGGGTAGGGTTTTTAAGGGTTTAAGGCCCATTTAAGGTTTAAGGGACCTTTTGTGTAACTTTTGGAAACTTGAGGGACTCAAATGGTAATATTGGAGTTTTTGTCCTTTTATGGTTGACTTTTGTTGACTGAGGTTTGACCAGGGTTGACTTTTTGACTTTGGCTTCCGGATCTTGCGTGCTCTTCCGTTCTCGTGTCCGTGTTTTCCCGTTTTTGTTGGTTTTCTTGTGGTTTTTGTCTTATCCGTACCTGCACACAAAAAACATAAAAACAAGTATATTTTTGCTATTTTTAGTGTATTTGTGGTCATTTAGGGTCATTTTTGGTCATAACGGATATGTGTATTTTAGACTTATCACTCACCATTAAGGAAGGTGAGGTAATTGAGGAATTTAGAACTAAGGATGAAGATCTTGATGCTGGAATTGATGATTACCCTAGTTATTGTGACTCTGATAAGAAGATCCATATAGATTGTGCTCACAACTTAAAGTTTTCATGCATGATAGAATTTGAATCTACACATGTCAACTTCTTTCCGTTATTGTACGTCAATGTAATGTCTAAAAAGTTTCATAATTCAATCATGAGAGATAAGATGGTGTATAAAGGGAATAATGTTGTAGGAGCCTTAATGAATGTGCGAATTTTTTTTGGAATCTTTTCCGTTGTAACTGACTTTGCAGTTTGGAAGATATGGATGCTAATCGTGATGAAGGAATGGGCGATGTTATTGTTGGCGAACCGTTCTTAAGAGAAGTTGGAATTAATGCAAAACGGTTCGAAGGGATAATTACCCTTTACAAAAGTGATGATGAAGTAACATACCAAATGGTGTGATCACATCCGAGATTTAAACACCACATAATGACACATCAAGTTTTTGGCACCATTGCCGGAGAATCTCGCATGCATACCAAAAGCTTAAGGGGTTCTACAAAGGAGCTTTGAATCTAGGACCCGATTACATTCGAAATGCGAAGACGGAAGAATGGCTCACACGCGGGCACATTAGCGTGCATGAGATGGAATAAAGAGAAGCTGAAGAAAATTCTAACTTAAAGACTTCACTGTAAACAAAAGTGCTTCTCGGGAGACAACCCGAAATGTTATTTAATTTTATCGAGTCTGTCTTCCCAGACATCAATACGGCGTATCCGCTCCATACCATATGGCGTATTCATTGTCTGGACGTTATCAATCTTTATTTTTATTGCACTTTAAAAACATTATTGTCAGTTCTGGAATACGACGTATTCACGAAACTGATACGCCGTATCCACCAAAACTGACATGTATTTTATTTAGTTTAGTTTAAATTAACCATAGGTACTATGATTGGAATACACATGTTCTTCCTATATTTTATACAGGACCTCGTGAAATAAATATCGACGAATATTGGTGGAGAATTTAAATATCTAGAGATCTTGAAGTGTTGGAGTCTTGAAACTTCAAGGCGACTGTTCAAAACGAATTCTTGCTCATAAACACAACTTGGAGAATCTACCGAGCAATTATCAGGGGAGTTTCTCATTCTAATTCTTTTTAAATTCCTGTATTTAATGTTTTATGTATACAATGAGGATATTGTATAATTCAAGTGGGGGGATGGAATTAGAATATTTACTTGTCCTAATTTTCACACTAAAATGCTTAAATTATGCCTCAAATTTAAAAAAATTTCAAGCATACTTTTGTGAAATTACATGTTACAAAACCCGCACACAATAACCCTTGTTAGATATTGTGAGGATTTAGCCTTTCCGTTTCCAAATGATTACCCAAATTCCACAAAATATGAGTGTGTCGGTGATGTAGTAGACTTTAGAACTTGGCTTGGTATATCTATTCGAGACCGCAATGATGAGTACTATGGATTTAGATGGAGTAACTTGTTTAAATTGGTAAATTTTAGGATTACACCCAAATCGCCTTTACATGTTGCTTATTAACTAACTACACCGGTTAGTTAACCTCCCGTTTAAACCCTTTTCCACTCTCATCTTTAGAGTGAAGATCCACTAGAACAACCCGTAGAGCCAATCCTTTAGGAATTACACCAACTATTTGTTTCGTTACACCCTTACACCTTAACCTACCCTGTTAGATTAAGTTTAATTTACAGTTGCTAGTTGCTTAAAGTGTAAAGTTTGTATTTCCCGAGTCTTGTGTCATTTTCTATCTTTGGTGCGGTTGGAAATTTGCACATTGCAAATGGGAATGTATATTAGTAGTCAAAACTCATGTGATTTTACTACCATCACAATTAATGGTGAATCCGAAGAACAAAGAATTATCGAAGAAATTATCCGAAATTATTATGATCGTGAAGATGGTGAAACTACACCGAGATTTGAAGTTTAGTTAGCAAAAAAAAGCAAAAAAAAAAGAAAGAGAAAGAAAGTTTGAAGATAATCGTTTCACAAAGAGCATTACCGAAGGAATTACACGAAGGATCGATTATTCATTGATACGTCTAAAAAATCAACGATGTAAAGTATTGTACAAAGTGGAAGATATCGCCACTTGCCTTGTAGAGTATGTAAAGTTTTGGGATGATTGGGAAGTTGACCGTTACGGGAACGCCAACTTAGGTTGTTGTTTTTTTATCAATGATCAAGACGTTGTAAATAGTTGTGTCTTAATCATGGTAACGGTCGGGAAAAAAGTGTCTAGCAACTTGTATCTTAAGTCTTAATCTATTTGTTTCTTGATTTTTATTTAACAACAATTTACTTCCCTCTCACCTGATGATTAGCCGCTGGTTTTACGCGAATGAGGACTTGTTCGAGCGTGCATGTCTATTCTGTCGTTACGGCCATGTATGCATGTCTTAGCTGCCTCGTTGGTTTACGACTTTTGGTGAAAGTTAGAAGGTTCCTACCCTATATCATTCTTCATCCTAACCGTTGGTTAAATTCGAATGAGGATGTGATCGAACACACATGTCCTATTTGCGTTAACGGCCATGATTTGTGCTTCCTCTGTCCTGTAGGAGTGGTACATTCTGGTGAAAGATTGGTAGAATGATCAACCATAAGCCTTTCATAATAAAAAACCCATATCCTTTAGAAAACTTGTTACTCTACCTTAGCTTTAAACACGGTGGAGATGTGAATACTTTGCCAAGGTTATTGTTGGGAAATAGATTGTAAATGACTTAATAACTGGTAGTATAACAGTTAAGTTCCTGGTAGTAATAGTTAGGTCTGGTTAGTATTGAGTTTAAATCTAGCAGTAACTACGTTAAGTCTGGCCAGTACATAGTTAGTACTGGTAGAGTGTTAGTACTGGTCCATATTAGTACTGGTTATAGTTAAGACTGTATATGTACACAGAATATAAATAGTTATCTTAAGATATCTTAGGAATATCTTAGGAAAGGAGATGTTATTATCCTTTGACTTTGTAAACCCATAGGGTTTTTCCTGGTGTATAAGAGGAACCCGAAGCACAATGATAGGTACGTACTTTTTAGAGAAATATCAATAGAAGCATAGGAGCTTAATAGTATTTTAGAATTATTGTTCTATGCTTTTCTGTTCTTACTCCTGTGTTAAGATACCGCTTTAACACTTGATAATTCACTAGTCAGTGTCTCCATAGAGTTGATGTTGATTTATCCAAGTATCTATCGTCTTACAAAAGGCTAGTAAGATCCTATACCAAGGACCTACAAGTGGTATCAGAGCCTTTAGAGGGACTCTGAGAAAGAAGAATCAAAAGAACCACAAACAACAAACACTCTCCTACAGTTCTATACAAAATGTCTCAAACTGCCAATGATGATTTCTCACAACATCTCAGTGATGGTGATGAATCAAACCATGAAGATGCATCAGACACTGGTGCTGCACCTAAACAACAACAACAAGTGATTCCTCAAACTACTGCTATCTCAAATATCAAACTCCCAATTCTGAAGAAGGAGGAGTATGATATATGGGCAATGGAGATGGAGCATTACCTTGAGTACATTGACAATAAGGTATGGAAGGTAATTCAGAATGGTAACTCCAAGAAGAGAATTTCAATTGGAAAGGATGGTGTTGTTCGAGTACTTTCACCAGTTACTGCTGCAGAGATTCAAGCTGTTGAAAAGGAGAGGAAGGCTAAGAATATTTTGCTGATGGCCATTCCAAAAGAACATATGAGAAGATTTCATGGAATGGATGATGCAAAAGAGATCTGGGAAGCCATCAGAACTAGATTTGGTGGTAATGCAAATTCAAAGAAAATGCAGAAGGCTGTTTTCAAACAACAGTTTGAAGCATTTAAAATATCCAATTCTGAAGGAGCAAGAAAAGGAGATGACAGTTTCAAACATTAATTTCTCAATTGGAAGCTCATGGGCTGAAGGTATCAAACAGAAAGGATCAAATCATAAAATTTCTTAGGATCTTTTGCCTTCAGCATGGACAAATTTGGCAATGACAGCATGAGAACTAATCCAGAGATTGACAATTTAACTAATGATGATTTGTACAATAACCATAGAGTTTTGAGCACTAAATTTAAGGATGTTTCAAAAACATCATGCTTCAGTGCTCAAAATGTTTGCTTTATTGTTCTCAAAAGCAAAAGTAGTACTAATAATAGGTTAAGTCTGTTTTTCGGTGCATACAGTACATGCACTCCTTCTACTCTTTCAACCAATACTCTGAAAAAGAAGTTCTTCTGTTTTGCAAGAAGTCATCTAATCCCTCTTTGCCGAAACAACAGAGGATTTGGACTTACTTCAGAAGATTTTTGGAACAGATTGAAGATGTAGATATTGAAGACAATGGACATCAATTGGCAAATAGCAATGATTTCTATTCTAATGAAGAAGTTCTGATAAGAAAACATAAGGAAGAGTTCGAGTGGATAGAAAAAAAACGCCTGTGGCTTTGACAAAAAGAAGCTTGAGTTGCTTCAATTGTCACAACACTGGTCACTTTTGCTAGGGAGTGTACAACAAAGGGGATACATGATGGAAAGAAGAAGAGAGATTCTCTTTATCAACATCAAGAAGCTGGGAAGCAAGAGAAGAATCAGATGGGTTTGCTGACAATGGATGATGGGATTATCAATTGGGGAGAACATACTGAAGCTGAAGAAACAAATCATGCACTTATGGCTATCAGCTCAAGCAATGAGGTATCTTTGTGTTCTAAAACTTGCATTGATTCATATAATAAGCTTAAAATACTTTATGATGAACAAATGATCTGTTAAGGTGATCAAGAAGCACCAAATACTCATAAAGTCAAGCGTTAAGAAACTAGAGAAGCGCAACTGTTACTTCTCAAAAAACAGCAACCTAATTCTAAATGAAAAGCTTGCTTTTCAAGCTAATGAATTACATGAAAAAGATGAAAATATTAAAAGATATAGGAGAATAGGAATGAAAGCTGTCAAAGAAAATTAACAATTGCAGAAAACAGTAGATTCATGGAAAGATTCTTCAAAGAATCTTTGGAGATTAATTAATTCTGGCATGAGTTCAAATGATAAAGTTGGCTTAGGGTTTGAAATACAATCTAATGATGAGGTTCTAAGTTATGAGGAAGAAATGAATTCTTCTGTCTTTAAGTGTTTAAAAGATGATTCAATAGGAAAACCTTCGTACAGTAGATTTACAAAGACCAATGTTTTTAAAGGTGTTCCACCTCCTTTAATGTGGATATGATTACTCCTGACCACGAAGAGGAATAAATGATTCTTTGCTATGTTTACTGGTAAAAAAGGGTCTCAAAAAACCTGAAATTAGTGTGTCAGATGACAATTCCTCTGAGAATTCTACCTGTCAATCAAATGACAGTGAAGGATCTTGTGGAAATACCTCTAAGCACTCTTTTGAGACTGAATCAGAAAGTGTAAGTGAACCAAGTGAGATGTCTAAGTCAAGCATGGAAGTAACAAATGAAAAAGATGTGTCTGCTCCAAAATCAAACGAAGTTGAACCTAGTTGTGTATCACACATAAAAACTCCTAGGCAACCACTCAAAGATAAAGAAACACATAAAGTTAATAGGAAAAATTAGAATGATTTGATGGAAAGAGAACTAGGGAAAGGTTACTCTTTTACAAAGAAGAAATGTTTTGTTTGTGGTAGTCTAAATCACTTGATTAAAGATTGTGACTATTATGAAAACAAAATGGCTAGGGAAGCTGAGGTTAAGAGGGTTGTTAATACTAGTAATGGGGTGGCAAAACCAGTATGGACAAATGCAAACAGGATTAATCATGCTAATCAATTTATTCCTAGATCAGTACAACTTAAGCTGTAGGCCAAAGTTTAATTTCTGTAAGGGCCTAATATTAATACTGGTAAGGACAAATATAATTCTGGGTAAAAAAAGGTCTAAAGTTAATGTTGTTAGTTCTAAAGTTAATACTGTTAGATCTAAACAGCCAGTAACTCACAAAAACCTCAAACAGTATGAGTCCCAAAAGACCACAGATGAATCAAATTAATCAAAGAAGGGATTTTTCAAAAGACAAATTCATCTTAAGAAAGACCTTTTTGAAAAATCTACAGCACAAATGGCTCATTCTAATGCTGTAATGGGAAATTGGGGATCTGCTGTTAAGACCTCAGCAAGTTATAATTGGAGAAACACTAGACCAAACTTCCATTATAATAGTGGACCTACTTTAATAGAACTGTGAATGCTAGTGGTCTACAAGGCAGACCCAAGCCTGCAAAGGCCTGGGTCCCTAAGAGAAACTAATTTCTCTTTTTCATGTGCAGGAACATCCACTGAAGAACATGGTAATTTTGGTATTTTTACCAATTTATGTATTTTATTTCTTGTTTATGGACAATTTTTTTATATTTTTGATTTTTTTTATTAGATTTATATGATATGTACTAGTAAAAAGAAAAGAAAAATATTTTTGTGTTTTTTAAGATGATATATTCACAATAAGACAAACTTAAATCAAACGTAGGATAACAATCGTAGCACTAGCCTCCCCGGCAACGGCGCCAAAAATTGACTCGCTTAAACTTACTCCTTAAAACATATCTATATATGATATAAATACTTAGATAAATGTAAACATAGATAAATATATGTCAAGGAACAAATCCGCGAGAGCAATGTAACCGGAAGCAGTATAGAGTGTTCCCGGGTCGTTATGTCCCAACGAGGCTAGAGATGGAAAATCGAAAGACGATTGATGAATTATGTTTGAATATGACCGGGATGTGAATATGATTGGGTACTAAACCTAATAGGCAAATGAACACAAAGATAATCAAGGAACATAAGCTAGAACAAGCATGAAAGCTAGAAATAGCAAAAACACTTAAAACTTTTACACTAAGACACAAATAAGCTCAAATAAGCTTAAGACAAATCAAATATGCTAAACTAACTCTAAATAAGCAAATACAAAAAACAATTAAGCTAAATTAAACAAGATAAACACAACAGTACTAACAATAGTACTAACAGTATTAACTACCAGTACTAACTTGGAGTTAGTACTGCTAGCTTTAAGTTAGCACTGTTAGGTTAAGGTTAGTACTGCTAGGCTAACAAAACTCAAAGAAACAATAAATAAGCAAACAAGCTAAAACAAAAGTTCCACTAACCTTAATAAGCACTTAGTAATAGGAATAAGCAACTAGAATAAACTAAAATTGTAAATAAACTAGAAAACTAAAACTGATTAACTCTTAAAATTATTTTGAAAAGACAAATAAGTTCTACTGAAAACAGTAAACTAAAATAGGCTTAATCTACTCTAAAAAGCTAAAGAAATCTTAAACAAGCTGAAATAATAAGCTGATGAGCTAAATTGAACTGCCAGTACTAACAGTACTAACTTGGAGTTAGTACTGGTAGTGTTAAGTTAGTACTGTTCCTAAAATGAACTAGCAGTACTAACTTGGAGTTAGTACTGCTTGTTCAAAACAGCCTTTAACATTTCCAAAAATCATTTTTATTTCAAACTAATTAAAAACAGATTATCAAATAACAAAGTAAAACACTTATAAGCAATTTTCAATCCATAATAAGCACTTAAATAAGCATGAATTAGCCTAGCAGTGTTAACTTATAACTAGCAGTTTTAACAAATAAACTAACAGTACTAAGTAAGAAAGTAATACAAAACACTTTTCAACTAGCAAATAAGCAAAATAAGCACTAAAACAGTTCTGCATAAAATAAGAACAATAAGAAAAAGAAAAACTTACTACACCCTTGCTCAAAACAGGGTCAAATAAAAAGTCTACAAGCTCTAGCTTGTATTAAACAAGCTAGTGAGAGTCCATAAGCCCATCCAGAACTGGCTTATCATCCATAAATTAAGCTGAGGTATATTTGAGAATGATTTGTTTGATTTTCTCTTAACTACTTAACTTTTTATTTTTACTTAATGAAAACAGCTTATACGTAAGCTGTGGTGAGAGCTTTTTGAACACAAAACAATATGATTAAGAAACTTAACACTGGTATTGTAAATTGACTTAAAAACTCGAAATTGCATTAAAACTTGAAAATGTTACAAAGCTGGAAGTAAAAGCTGTAAATGACTTAAAATTTTAAGCTAGGATTAAAAACTTCAAAATTAACATTCACATACATGGCTCACTAGCCCTATTTATACAAAGAAAAAGGTAAAAACAAGCTGAAGTCTTCTGTTTGACTTTCATTGACTTTTCTTTGTTGAGCTTGACTGTGTTTGTTTGCTGAGTATAAAGCTTCCTTGTGCTAGCTTTGTGAGTATAAACTCACAATATATCCTGGCCCTTAATTTCCTTGAATTCTCTCTCAACCCTTGGATCGAAAATGCCCTTGGATTGCCAACTTGGCATTGTGGCCATGTGGGGTGAGTGGGAAGGTTTTGTCAAGTGGTTGATGGAGTGTTGCAGGGTAGAAGTATGGGAGCAAAACAGGGTGCTGGCTGGATTTGGTATTGGCGGGAAAAAGGTTTATACAAGTTGGGTTGACAGAGGGAGGTTGAAGATGATTAAGGGTATGTTTGGTTTGTGTACAAGAAAAGCCCCTCCACATCTTTCTTCTTTTCATTCTCTTTTTCCCCTTTCTTTCTTTTATAAATGAAGTTTCCCAAATTGGCATAATCAGCCCCTGTCTTTGTTTCCTTAATAATATAACTTAGGGGTTTGGCATTTTTGACCCCTCAAGTTATATTTTTCTTTGCTTTTTCTTCTCGGAGTTGACTTGACTTTGATTGGGCTTCGTCTTCACACACTTTTCCATCCCGTGTCTGGTTTTGTTGCTTTTTGCTTGGTTTTTCGTCTTTTTGTGAGATATCCGTTCCTGCACAACACAATTAGCAAAACAAGCATATATTTGGCATTTTGAGTCCGTTTTTGGTTATTTTAGCTCGTTTTTAAAGGTAGAAGGTATGTGTAATTAAGCACATACCAAAATCCCCCAAACTAAGATGTTGCGTGCCCCACGCAATGCTATGAAGTAAGCACACGAGAAACAAAAAAATCTCAAATCCCCTCGACTAATAACTTGGAAAAGTAGCCAAGCGTTTATCAAAGGGAATAAAAGAATCAATAGCCTCGACAAGTCCCGGTTCTCACCAATTTTTATATTTACACAACTACTCTAAAATTTTATTTTATTATTATTTTTTTTTATTATTTTTTTTTTGGATTTTTCATTTTTTCATACATGTTTGACTTCCTTTATTTATCAACAATGGGATCATAGAATGAGAAACGTTCGTAGAATAATCCACGAACGTCCTGACGGATAATTTCATCGTCCCTGATTTTTTCACAAGTCCCAAGCTAAGCAATTAAACAAGATCATTGTCGATATAAGTTTATATGTTAAGCCCTCATACTTATGACTTGTGAATTTTCAACTCCCAACATGGATATACGATTGAATGTGTGTACTCATTTTAATTTAACAATAGATCAACTTATTTTCATAGTCATAATTCAAAATGAATCATGACTCAAAGCATACGTGCTCAATTCAATTCAACTAAGTTTATTTGGGCGGGAAAAACTGTTTTGAGTATTAACAGGGGAAAGGTTTGGGTGTTTGGAAAATATAGTCCCTCAACTCATATAAGTTTTGTTGTAGAGTTGGCCTTGTGGTGTTATTAGGGATTTGGAGATGGCAGTTTTAGCCCCTCAAGTCATATATGTTTATTACATGAAAGGTCCTTGTGGTAATACAACTTTAGGGGTTTGGCAGATTGAACCCCTAAAGTTATATTTTGAGTAAATTGCAATTTCAGCCCTTGAACCTTTTATCCTTGATTTACATCTTTGGGATTTGGCATTATTGGTCCCTCAAAGTTGTATTTTTCTGATTCAGCTTTTCGGAGTTGACTCTGACTTTGTCGGGGTTGACTTTTCTGTTGACTTTTTAACTTTGACTTTTAATTACACTCTTTTCATTTCTGTGCTCGGTTTTGTTCTTTTTTGCTTGATTTTTCGTCTTTTTCTTGAATGTCCGTTTCCTGCACAATACAAATGCAAAACATACAATACTATGGTATTTTTTGTACGTTATAAGCATTTAAGTCCCTTTTTAATAGAAAATGGTATGTGTAATTAAGCACATACCAAAATCCCCCATACTAAGATATTACCGTGTCCTCACGCAATGTTATGAAGTAAATATTTAAGAAAACCAAGAATCTTAATCCCCCTCGACTAATAACCTCAAAAAGTAGCTAAGTGTTCATTAAGGGGAACTAAAGAATCAATAGCTTTGACAAGTCCCGTTTTTACCATTTTTATATTTACACTAACTATCCCTAATATTTTTGTATTTTTCTTTTTCTCAACTTAACTAACATGTTTGACTTCCTTTATTTTATCAACACTAGGATCATAGAATGAGAAGCGCCCATAGAATAATCTATGGATGTCCGAATGGATAAATTCATCGTCCCTGATTTTTCACTAGTCCCAAGCTAAGCGTAAAAACGAAATCACTGTTAAGTACAAGTAAAGATGCTAACACTACTTGTATAACAAACTAGGATGAGCACTGGTACCACGTCCCCGTACCGGTACATGTATCCGAATTAGTGGGACATACCTGCTGGGGAGATTTTTCTCGAGCATAAATTAGTGGTACCGGTACCATACCGAACGGGATTCGGGTACCGGTACCGGTACGGTACCGGTACCGGGAAATCGATGGTTTTTCCCGTTTTTTTTGGTAATTTCCCGATTTGGTACCGGTCTCGTACCGAACTAGTGGTCCTGATTTTCTTTTACTCGAATCATGGTACCGATCCCGTATCGTATACCGGGATTCGGTACCGTTTCGGTAAGGAACCGGTACGGTTCCGGTTCGGTACCGGGATTCGGGTCTATATGCTCATCCCTACTTATAACTATGACTTGTCAACTTTTTGATCTCAACAATTATTCAATTAGTGTTATTGTGCTTAATTTTAAGTTAAATTTAGATCGACAGTTTTAGAAAGTAGTACAATTTATGTGCATAACGATATTTCTAAAGAAATATGGGGAAATGACTAGATCACCCACCAACCAGCATATTCTCGATAGATCCCAGCTGAGTTCGACTTAGGTTATTAGGTTGAGACCCCACAGGAGAATGTTCGCAATGTAATAGCCGGATACTCTACCCTTTTAGGCCGAATTTCTTAGATTTACCGCTAAATAAACAATACTACTCAAAGCACACAAACATAAAAACTTTAATGATCTCATTGGTGAGATTATTCCTAAAAATAATCTACTAACGTCAACCAACAAACTTTTGAAGTCTTAAAGCAAGTTATTCTTAGTTCAAAATTATACTTGAGTTTAGAAAAAGAAATCGTAACCATTAAATTTTCCTTATTAGTCATTATTTGCTATAATCATACAATACAGACCGTCATCATTTACATGACGACAACATCGCTACGACCTCCGACAAGATGTTAGTTGACTTAGACTGACACAGTTTTCTTATTGAACACTATACGGAATGCACTTTTGGCATTTATTATCTCACTATGGGCTTTGTTTTGAAGACGTGCAACTCATCGGTTGTTAGTCCGGCAAAGCAGTAAAAACCTTTACATCCCCACGGTAGGAGTTTATATTTTTTCATCATTGATTTTTTCATTTTTTCATTTTTTTAACATATTTTCCGTAATAGAGAAAATTTCGTTTTAGAAACCTCAAAGTAATAAAGTTGAACTAAAGATGAAATATTTTCGTTTCAAAAATAGCTTCTTTTTAGAAATATATAGGTTTAAAAAAAAAAGCTACAGCAAAATGTAACACGTTTTATTAGTCAGGTTAAGAGCTTCGGGGAGAAAAAGCGATAAGTTACACTTATAAGCTTTTAAGATTTCAAAATA
Source organism: Tanacetum coccineum (assembly GCA_026074375.1). Classification (NCBI taxonomy): domain Eukaryota; kingdom Viridiplantae; phylum Streptophyta; class Magnoliopsida; order Asterales; family Asteraceae; genus Tanacetum; species Tanacetum coccineum. The sequence continues at coordinate 28,582 of BQNB010006167.1, read as the reverse complement.
ATCCTTGTTTAGCATCCTACTTGTAAACAACACTATCATTTTTCGTTTTTCACGAATTTTAAAGTCCGTGAACGCTTAGCTTAAAAGTTAAGCAACAAGCTAAGAGCTCAACACGCTCGACCGAGTCAAAATTTATTCTCATTCTACCCATTAGGAAAGTCAAAATTGTGACAAAACACTTATTTTATTTTTGAAAATTTTTAAATTTTTTCATTTTTTTGGTATTTGTGCAAAGTATTAGTGGTAAGAACAGGATTACGTGACAACCGGCTGCAGGCAAAATCAAATCAAAGATTTTCCCCCCCCCCCAAACTAGACACTAAACATCTTCCCTCGATGATTTAAAAGGGGTACCTACGTTAATCTAAGGGGACACGTTTTATTGAAGTGTGCCAAAAGATAAAACGTTAATCGATTAGATTTGGATATTGGATTCCCAAATGAAGCTGAGGAAGTGAAGCTCTTGTGATCGGAGGACAAAAATCACGAGCATGAGAGGCTTTAAAATCCGGGACATCCTGGACAAATAAACCACAAAAACACAAGCATACGAGAAATGGAAGAGCAAAGCATAATCCTGCCTCAACGTCACACAATTAAAGAAAATAGAAAGAAGAAAGAATGAATAAGAATGGTTTGCGTCCCACGAAAAAAAAAAGCGCATTGTTTAAGTCACTAACCTTGACCCATCCCCGAATTTCATATGGTCCATTGAGAAAGTCTGGAGATCCGGGACTACCAATTGTGGTACGTTCCCCGTCCAAGAGTAGTCATCAAACGATGACCATTCACTTTGAAATTTGGCCCGGAGTTTTGGGATAGCTCGACAGTGCCATATGGAAAGACTTGGGTTAAAGTGAATGGTCCACCCAGCGGGTCTTAAGCTTGCCCGAGAAAAAAAATCATCAATCTAGAGTTAAAGAGGGAGACTCGATCACCGACTAAAAACGCGGTATTTAATCTGTAGTCAGGATTCTCTTTGTTTTCTCTTTATATATCAACAGAGTTATTCATAGGCACGGATCACAAGATATCCATTTAGCTCAATGCGTTGAACCATCCGGTGATACGCCCCGCGGGTCATTAAATGGTGTCAAAGTTTGCAGGGGGGGGGGGGGGGGGGGGGGGGGGGGGGGGGGGGGGGGGGAGCTGGTTATAAGCCCAATAGGGCTTTTGTTGCTCGAACATCATCGGAAGAAGAACATCCTTTCCGTACACTAACTTGTATGGAGTACTCTCGATGGGTGTTTTGTAACCTTGTCGAAAAGGCCCAAAGTACGTCATCTAGTTTATCCGACCAAGAGGCACGGTTTTCGTCTATGGTCCTTTCAAGAATTCTTTTCAAAAGCACAGAACGATTGGATAACCATCAACTTGCCCACTTGTATTCGTGGGTGATACGCGGTAGAGAGATGATGAGTGACTCTGTATTTAAGCATGACCTTTGTAAACTGGTCATTGCAAAAATGGGTTCCGCGATCACTTATGATTGCACGAGGGGCACCGAATCTGGCGAAGAGAGATTTAAGGAATTTGCAAACAACTCGGGCGTCATTGGTGGGGAGCGCTTTTGCTTCAACCCATTTTGACAAGTAATTAATGGCCACGAGTATATATTTGTTCCCTCTTAAAGACGGGAACAGCCCCATGAAGTCAATGCCCCACACGTCAAAGATTTTACAAACTTGGATGGAATTTTGAGGTATCTCATCACGTTGTGAAATTTTTCCTTGACGCTAGTAGGTAAGGCAACGTAGTCGCAGTTTTTAACCAACTCATAGGCATCTTTGTAAATCGTAGGCAATAAGAAACCGGCATCAAAGACTTTTTTGGCGGTGAGATTTGCACCATGATGTCCCCCTGTGGGTCCATTGTGTTCAGGCTTCTAGATTGTTCAAAATCTTCCTTGCCGATGCAAACAAACTCGCCAAGAAATCACATTGAACCGCACATATCTTATACAAGAAGGGGTCGTCGCAAAAGTAGTGTTTGACGTCTTTGAAAAACTTTCTTTTCTGCTAAGACGACATCCTTTTGATTACAAAATTCCCCGCATGGTAGTTTGTAAAATCGGCAAACCATGGGGCATTATCATCACCACAAAAGGTAACCATCCCAAGTGTCTCGAGTGGAAATGTTTCCGTAATTTTCCTTTTTCTAGAGCTTACTTTGATAGGGATTTTCAAGTCTAGAAAGGTGGTCGACGGCAAGATTTTCTGCTCCTTTTTTATCACGAATAATGACATCAAATTCTTGGAGCAGCAAAATCCACCAGAGAAATCTTGGCTTAGCAATTGGCTTAGCAAGCAGATACTTTAGAGCCGAATGGTCCGTATACACTATGCTTTTAGACAAGACAAGATATGGCCGGAATTTCTCGAAAGCTAGGACAAACAGCAAGTCATTCTTTAAAAACCGTTGTAGTGTAATGTGCTTGAGCCTCGGTCATGGTTTTGCTTGCATAGTGTATCGGCTGGAAGTGCTTGGTCTTACGTTGCCCTAGGACTGCCCCAACAGCAAAATCACTTGCATCACACATGATTTCAAAGGGCAAGTCCCAATCGGGGGCAACTAGAATTGGAGCCTGGGTCAACTTCAACTTAAGGGTCTTAAATGCTTTGATGCATTCCTTCGAGAAGATAAAAGGAGATTCCTTTTCAAGGAGGTGGGTCATAAGCCGGGCGATTTTGGAAAAATCCTGAATAAATCATCGGTAGAAATCGGCGTGACTGACAAAACTTCGAATACCCTTCATGGTAGTGGGATGAGGCAATTTTGCAATGACATTAACTTTTGCCTTATCAACCTCAATCCCGGTCTTAGAAATCTTATGGCCAAGGACTATGCCTTCCTTAACCATAAAGTGGCACTTTTCCTAATTTAGCACAAGATTGGTGTCTTCACACCTTTGGAGCATTTTGTCTAAGTGGGAAAGTCAAGAGGAGAAAGAATCACCAAAAACCGAGAAATCATCCATGAAGACTTCCATGGTTTTCTCAATCATATCATGAAAATTGATAACGCATATACAGACCTTTGGAACGTGGAAGCCTGGTGCATTGCATAAACCCAAAAGGCATTCGACGATAGCAATGTCCCATAAGGCAGGTGAAGAAGTCCTATTCTTGATCAGAGTGGGTCAATCAGGATCTAAAATAGCTGGAGAATCCGACCCAAAAAGCAATAGTACACATTTCTGGACTAATCTTTCCAGCATCTGATCATAAATGGTAACGAGGAAAAATGGTCTTTACCGAAGTTGCATCATTGAGTTTTCCGGCAGTCAAACGCAAACTCACCATCCTGTAACCAACCTAGTGGGTATTAACTTATTTTCTTCATTTTTTACCATGGTTATGCCTCCCTTCTTAGGGACACAATGAACCGGGCTTACCCAGGGACTGTCAGAGATAGGGTAAATTAACCCAGCATCAAGAAGTTTGATAACTTCTTGTTTAATGACCTCATGGATTTTAGGGTTAACCCTTCTCTAATGTTAGACTACTGGTTTGGCATTTTCTTCCATCAAAATCTTATAGGTGCAAAACTGTGGATCTATCCCCTTAATATTAGAAATCTTCCAAGCTATGGCATGTTTATGTGACTTAAGAACCTTGATTAGGGTGGTTTTATTCTTATCTTTTAAGTTTTTATGAGCGATTATGAAACGGGTAATTTGCATCACCCTCCAGAAACGCATACTCAAGATGAGATGGTAAGTCTTTGAGTTCTAGGTCCGGAAGAGGATCTTTCATACGAAGATTTAATCTTTTCAGGCACATTAATTTTACAAACAGGTGACAGAGAGAGATTTGGGTCACTATTGATCACACTTAACAATTCCTCAAGGTAAACAGTGTCTCCCTCAGAATCATAGATGCCGTCAACACCGTGGAATTCGAATCATCATGTTCAAGAAATCATCGATCTCTTCCAGTAGAAAATCACTCGACCTCCGAAGGAGCGAAAGATGAGAGCTATAATCGATTCATATTGTCAGAAAGGGAAGTGGAATGCACTTTTTAGAAATTTCAAGTACGTTCTTGAACATATTCTTTAACAAGCAATGTCATTAACATCGACTCGGTTAACCGATTCAATTGATATTGTAGGAGAAATCTTAGTATCCACCAACTTTGAAGTCCACGGACTGGTCATCATGTCTAAGAGTATTTGTTCACCCGTGATCATCTATCAAGGCACTAGCCCCGTTTCAGAAAGGTCTTCCTAGAATTAGGAAAGACCCTAGATCGACAACGTAATCAACGACCACAAAATCGGCATGAAAGAAGAACGTTTCCAACTTCTCACACGAAAACACCTCGGCGATCCGGTTGGAGAAGAAATCGTATCGGTCGGCAAGTTCACGTAACATTCCGGGTTTGGTCAAAGCTGGAGATTTAGTTCTTTCAAATGGAGAGAGGCATTAGGTTATGCATGCACCAAGATCGTCCCAGGCTAAGCAATCATGTATCATCTCTGGAAAATCACACGTATAAGAAATCCAACCCAGGGTCTTCCAAGTTTTTTTTGGGAAACTTTTTCAAGATAACCACCGAGCAAATCACATTCAACTGTGTATTTGTCAACTTGCAATCAGATAACCGCCGAGTAATTCTCGTTCACCGGTGTCTTGGTCAACTCAAGTATCTTATCTTTGTTATTGAGGAGTTTTCTAAACATTGGTGCAAATTTAGGCATGTGTATGAGAGCGTCCGCGAAACTTAGCTCGAAATGGAGATTCCAAAAAATCTCCATAAATTTTGAAGCTAGAATATCGTCTTTTTCACGGAGCTTCTCTTTGTTGGCCCTTAAAGGATAAGGCAATGTTGGTTTAGTTTTTGAAGCAACAACGGGCTCACCAATTTGGTCATTAATTTGGACCACCGGAGGTTGGATGTTTTCGGTGCTTAGTTGCACCGTATCCTTTGTCACCTCGTGTTTGTTTTCCATCTCCTTAGGAAGAGAAGAAATCGGAGGTGGAACTTGAGGTCCATTATAGGAAACACCTTTCGGGTTAGCAATGGTGTTGCTAGGAAGAGAACCCGAGCCCGAAGTAGAATCGGTATTACTATTCATAAATTTGGTGAGCAGGTCCGTTATATTGGTCATTTAGCTTTGCATGTTTTGCATCACCGAATCGTTAGCTTTGACGTAGCTTTCAAAATCAGCCTTCTACACACCATGTGCCTGAGGAGCTGGGGCCTGGTAAGACGGAGCTTGGTAAGCTGGTGGTTGATTAACCGGGGGTCGAAAAATTGGGCCCTAGTTGTAGTTATTCCCCCAATTTTGGTTGTAACGGTTCTGATTATTTCCTTGGTTTTGTTGAACGGGAGGAAAACCGGGAGGTCGAACTTGATTTGCAATCATCGGAGGTCGGTAACCGTTATTTCCTTGGTTGTAGTTAACTGCGGCGGCTTGTGACATGTACTCTTGAATATTGTCACGAGAAACGTTGCCATCGGTGGAGGGACAATTTCGGTGAGAATGAGCACCACCACAAGTTACACAACTTTCCTTGACCGCTTTGACGGCAGCGGGAGCTTGGGATTGGTTTTTCTTATCAAGAAGCAATGCTTTCACCATGTCTTTAAGTTCAGCAACATCGGGTGAAATACCGGTGGTAGAAGAGCTCGTACTTACTTTGGCAACAATGGCCTTGTGGTATGTGTTTAATTACACACACCTTTTACCTTTAAAAACAAGTTAAAATAACCAAAAACGGACTTAAAATGCCAAAAATATGCTTGTTTTGCTAATTGTGTTGTGTAGGAAAGGATATTTAAGAAAAGGACGAAAAACGAAGCCAAAACAACAAAACCGGACACAGAATGGAAAAGCGTAGAAAAGACAAAGTCAAGTCAAAGCCCAAGTCTGAAAAAGTCAACCCAAGTCAACCCCGACAAATCCAAAGTCAAAAAGTGAAGAAAAATAAGTTTAGGGACTAAAATTGCCAAGTCCCTAACTTATTTAATGAAGGAAAAAGAAGAAAAATACTTGCAAGGGCTAAAACTGCCAACTGCCCAAAGTATTAACCACAAGGGCTGATTCTGCCAACTTCCCAAAGTTATAACTCACAAGGACGTGTGATGCAAAGTCCCTCTTAACAATGAGGGACTAAACCTGTCAACTCCCCAAAAACACTTATAAACACATGGACTAAAACTGCAACTAGAGATATAACTATGAGGGACCATATTTGACAAACCCACAAACTCACAACCGTTTTTGAAGTTACTGTACATCCCTCCCAAACATTCCCGATAATTTCTCCAACTCCTCCTGTCACTTTCAATACACCTCGACTATGTTACATACCCTCCATAAACCATCAAACACCACCTCCCCCACCCCCCACATTGGCTCTGGACAAGCTAGCAATCCTCAGCACACCTATTGGCTAAGGAAATTGAAGGTCAAGATTCGTTGACTTTGGGACCAAGACAATCCTAGGGCCAGGATTTGTTTGAGTTTCTACTCTCACAACAAACACAAGTCGTTTCTGTGTCTATAAAGAAGCACAAGGAAAGAAGACAAGAAAAAAAACCCTAGCTTAGTTTGCTATAAAAAGCTGTTGTAAGCCATTGTGTATAAGGAGAGTAGTTTTTAGTTTTTAGTGTGTTTTTTAGCTCAGTTAAAAGTTTTTAATTTACTTTGTACTTGCATTCTTCTTTTTAATGAAAATTCAGTTTATCCTTAACATTGTGTTCTAAGTTTATATTAACTTCTGTTTCTTTAAAAATCATATAAGTTCTTAATATAAGCTCTTTATAATCTGTTTTAAAACTTTAATACAAGAGTTTAAGAAAAAATAAAAAAGGAAAAAGAAAAGTTACTGTTTGATAAAGGATGAATGAGCAAAAATGGATGGCTCATTGGTATGCTTAGTCTAGCTTATTTATAAGCTTGGGTAGGTTTTAGAGCTTATTTAGGATTCACATAATCCTGTTTTGAGCAAGGATTAAGGTACACTTCCTTTTTTACTTTTGCTTAAAAATTACTGTAGCAACAGCTTATTTTTGCTCATTCTTAGCTTATTCTTGTTTTTCTTAATTGTTTATGTCCTGTGTATGTTTGTTAATGCTTAACTATGTTTATTTAATCTTTGCCTTTAAAAATGAGTGCCTAAATCAGTGAGTAAAAGTGTTAAAATCATTTTTAAAATATTAAGGGGTGTTTGGGTTAAGTCTAAAATGGGTCAAAAATGGAAGGTCATGGGTTGTGACCATTTGGCTAACTTTAGCTTAAGTTATTAAGCTTGTTTAAGTCTGTTTTCAAAAGTTTTTAAGTCCAAAAGTTGTTTTTCAAGTTTTCTAAATTGTTCTTTAAGACTGTGGTTATTTAAAAGAGATACAATGGCTTATTTGGATAAGCCATTGTAAACCTGAGTTTTAGTCTCAAGATGTGTCATTTGTGAGTATCAAAAATTAGTGGTTAAGACTAATGGGTGTCATTTGCATTTGGTTATAGACTGTCAACATTTTTTTGTCTTTCAAAGGGTCAAAATGTGCCCCATTTTCATTCACAAAAACCAGAAGGTAAATCATAGTTTTAGGATCTAAAAGTTTGTGCACAAGTTCATTTCATGGTATATTTAATCTGTTTTAACTAAGTTTTTAATTTTGAGCTTATTTGACAGCTTATTTTAAGCTGTCAATATAAGTCCTTTTTTAGTTCATTTCCCCTAGTGCTAGACTCCTTTTTCAAGCCCACCTTTTTAGCTTATTTATCCTTAAGCCCCTAGATCTTTTTAGCTTTTTAGATTACCCCTAGGTCCAACTATAAGCCCTAACAAGCTCAGACCTTAGGAAGCCCTTTTGATAGCTTATTTTTAAGCTTAAAGTAGGGACTTGACTGTTTTTTAAAGCATAGTGTAGGAAATTGCTTATTTTCTTTTCTAGCTTATTAAGTGCTTATAGCTTGTTGAATTCACTTTCTTACTTGCTTATTTGGATTGCTAGTGGCTTGTGATAGCTTATTGTGCCTTTCCCTTTTGCTTTTTGTGTGTTAACAGCCAAGAAAAGCCAACATGTGTCCTTAAGCTTATTTAAGCTTTCTTTCTATTTAGGCCTTTGTTCAGCTTATTTAGTTGCTAGCTATTAATCCATAGTGCTTATTTAGCTTGGTTTTCTGTTTGTCTTAGCTTATTAGTCCTTTCCATTGTTTATTGTGTGCAAGAAAAAGCCAAATTCACCCTAGCAGTACTAACTCCAAAGTTAGTACTGCTGAGTGTTTAAGAAAACTTTTGGCTTATTGGGTTTCTTTCATTTGCTTATTTTGTTCCTAGAAGTTCTTATTGTTGGTGTGTTAAGCTGTGTGTGTTCATTTTCCAATTTTCTTTGCTTATTTGTTCATAAAAGTCAAAAGCCATAAACCCTTAAAGCTTTAAGCTCAATTTAAGCTTCTGTCAACAAAAAGCCCCTTTTTCAGCTTATTTATAAGCATTCTCAAAAAGTCCTAGTTATGAAAAAATGTAATGTTCATGTGACTTATCAAGTTGTGTAAAAAGTTTTTGTAAAAAAAAAGGGGAGATAAGGGGAAACCCGGGTGAGCAAGACTCGAACCCGGGCCTCTACCCTCAATACACCCCTTTTTATAACCAAGCCCTTACCGCTGCGCCCTTGGGACTTCTACGTTAGAGTCCCAAGTGGTTTAGCATTTAACCCCATTTTAGCCCGTTTGGCTATAAGCTCTTTTGAGCTTATTTTCGGCTTATTTATAAGCCGAATTTTGGATGTCTTATTTTTCTTAGGCTAGTATTAGTATAAAGTAATTTTAGTAAATTTTTCAGAATTTTTAAAAATAGTTTAGTATTTTTTATAATTTAATTTAGTTAAAAGTTTTAAAAATTCATAAAAAATACAAAAATTATCAAAAAAAATATTTTTCTTTTTTAGAAAATTTTATTTAGTCATATATTACGAAGGAAAAATAGAAAAATTTTTGTAGGGTTATTTTTGTAAACTTTTATTTTTTAAAGAACGGGTCTCGGGTACGTATCTTGTCTTAACTCGTTTTTGGGTCAAACGACCTCCGTTTTTAATCTAGTCTTTTTCATTCTTCATTATTAGTCCCCTAGGGTAGTTTAGAAGTAAAAATTTCTTTGTAGGGTTAATTTTTAAGATTTTAGGTTTTTGACCCCTTGTTCGGGATTTCTGCTCTCGTTTTTCAGCTTAATTTCATAATTTTTAGGTTTTTCTTAATCGTTTTTGTTTGTTATTGTTTAACTTAGCTTTCCACACTCTCAAATCATTTCTCTCATTCAAACTCTAATCTTCCGACTGTATCGATTCTCCAGTCCAGCCTCGTTGGGGATAAACGACCCGGGAACATTCTATACTACTTCCCGGTTTTATTGATTATTGTAGTTTTTTTAGATTATATATATTTTATTTTATATTATATTATATATATAGTTTAAAAATTAACTAACCATCCACTTTTGCATTCTTTAATGCCTTAGTTGATTCTTCGACACGTTCTCCATGAACTCTCAGTATCTCACCATCCACTAAGGGAATTTCTACTACTTTCTCGTGACATACTATCATGGCCTTATTGTGGGATAACCAGTCCATTCCTACTATCACATCAAAACTACCGTGCCCTAAAGGTATCAAATCTATAGTGAATAGGGAAGATCCTAGTTCTAGTTTACAACCACGGATAATCCTATCAACTTTCACTTTCTTACCATCAGCTATCTCTATCACATAACCAGGATTTGCTATACTAGGTTTCATATTAAGTATAGGCGGAAATTTAGTTGAGATAAAACTAAAATTAGCTCTAGAATCAAACAGAACAGTAGCAAAATGATTGTTTAGAGAAAAAGTACCCGTGACAACGCTTGAATCCTTGGCATCCTCTTACACATCAGCTGCATTGTACGCTCTTCCTCTAACTTGATTCCCACCACCACGATCATTACGACGCCATCCCAAAGCTAGCTGATTCCCAGATTTTCTAGATTCTCGGTTCAACTTGGGATAAACATTTCTGAGGTGATTAGGGTCACCACACTCATAACATGCTCTTTGGTTAGGCCTTGTATCAACGACATTCCAAGGGCTCTGTATCGCTAGGTGACGACAACTCTCGCAAATGGTGGGCTCTGGCCAAATTGAAACTATTACCCTCAATTAGCTTCTCATGATGTGTGTAGACATTTAGCCCACAGGTTGCGAACCAGCATTACCCCCTCTCTTGATGGAACGCGCGACCAAAAAGTAGTACCTACTTTTATTTTTTACATCCCTTCCCAGAATCCACCACCTTAGTAGGTTCATCCACACTCTTTCTCCTTCCTCAGAGCCGTTTGTTAGCGTTTTCATTGCTAAAGATCATCAGTCAATATCCCAAGCCTTCAAGTCAATTTTACTTTGAATAGTAATTGGTTGAGTTGCTCCTTGAGAATTTCCTTGAATCTCGGCGCCATCCAGCCATATACCTCTTAATCCTTGTAGACTTAGGTGTAACCAAATGGGGAACCAATTTGGCTAACTCATGGAATCGATTCGTGTACCCAACATGATTAGCTCCAATCATCTTATGATTCCAGAAACTTCATTTTCTAGTCTTTCCATCTCATTACTCGGGCAAAACTCTTCCACCAAAATGCCTTTAATCATTCAATGACATAGCTTGTTGCCGCTATCTACCTTCTTGCTTGGATTGAAATATTCACCAAGTCACAGCTTTGTTCAACAAATGAACTAGCGACCATACCCTTCGCCTTTGGTTCTTAGCACAACCTCCTATTATCAATTACAGTTTACATCCTCTCTATCCAATGCGTAAGTACAACTGCACCACCGTTCCCATTATACTCCTTTGGGTTATAAGACATAAAAGACTTGTAGGTACAACCTATTTTTACCATTCAACCATTCACAACCATTTGGCACCATTACACATTTCCATTGTTCGCATTAGCATTGACACTAACCAGTCACTTGATTTACATATTACGCAAGTACTAGGTTTTGCAGTTGCCTGAACAAGAAGAGTCGTAATATCTGGAGGGTTTTTCATCCTCACCAGTAGATCGACGTGGAGCATTTTCTGAATTCAAGGAACATCTACGTTAGACGGACACACTAAAGACTTCACTTTCACATACGTATAACGTACAATCATAACACCAACAATCACCTTAATCAATCCATGCAATCATACTTGCAAGTCCACTTGTGTTGTGGCACATGTATAAGTATGGTTGGACCACCATAAGTTAGATGCCACTTCACGCATTGTACTCACTCCTTTGAAAACCATCATTGCCCTTAATCTAACCATTGCACTTTATGATATCACACAATAGAGGAATATACTTATGCTTAAGCCTTATTATTAAAATACTTGAATAATATTCAACACCAAAATAACATCTTGAACAATGGCTTCAAACACCTACTAAAACAAAACGAATGACGAGGACGAACATGACATAAACAAAAGACGATACTAAACAACGGCTCAAGCTTCACTCCTTCATTGATCTTCCATTTCAAACAGTGTGGGGATAATTACTTGCAGTAGATTCACTATCTGAGTCGGATTCTTCTTCCTCACTCAGCCATCCATTGTGGTTTCCCTCAGACTGAGGTATCCTATGGGGTGCAAACCCAGTCTTAGCATACACTTGCTCATTTTCCATGAGATCTACAAATCCATATAAGTTATAAGGCTTAGGTTTCTTCTCTTCTTCTTCTTCAATGAAATGAGGAAATCGTCCTCCAAAGCGGGTAACAGTACCATCCTTAGCAATTACCTTAGTCACATACTCCTCGACTTCCTTACCAAAAGTCTTAACCCAAGTCAACGCATAAAAGCTAGGGACCTCGGTTCTCTCGGTTAGTCCACTTCCTCCTACTCACTCTCCTACAACAGTTGCCTAAAGTAATGTTCCAACAGTAATGCTGAAGATAGGAGGGACATGCTACGATAGAAAACATAAATATACTATACCAGATACGGATCTCAAAAATAACGAGGAAAATAAACTTTTATATATAATATATATAAATATATATATTTATATATATATATATATATATATATAACTTATATATATATATAATATAAAAAATATATATTTTATATATATTTATACTATTATATATTAATATAATTAGTATAATAAAACTTCATGAAATTTAGGGAAAATAAGCATAATAGGTATATACTTACATATAAGCCCTAAATGCATCTATATGAGGGACCCTTAAGCTATAGTCTAGGCTTAACCACTAGTTCTCTATAACAATGCTATGATAACCAATCTGTCACACCCGCAAGGTGAAAACGCGAGGCGTAAAACAAGAATGGATATCATCACAACACATGATGTCTATATAGAGAATACTAAAATGAAAACTAAAGTAAAGAAAAGACACAAAGTGTCATAACAATAACTAAAACCTAACGATGTCTTTATTAATGAGAAAGAGGCCTCGTCAATAAATGACATACAAAACATAATCCAAACAATTCATGCAAACGCATTTATTCAAACAGAAAACATAAATAAACTCCAAGCATCCTACCAACGGTCTCTCAGCCATTCGCTCTATCTTAGCCACCATTAAGCTCACCTGAAAATGATGCTTAAAATGTCAACATAAAGTTGAGCGAGAATCATAGGTTTACGACAAACAACAATATCTAAAATAAACTTTCAATTAGCTGTTGCAATTACCAAAACAATACATGACAACAATTAACAACAACGGGACAGAACATGCCCACGATCCGCAATCATATCAACTACATATGTGCATTACATGGCCTCATATTGGCTCACGCAGTCTTACCACTGTGTACACCTCGTTTTGCACTATTTTGGATCCACAATCCAAACTATCATATCGCAACATAAACGGGAAGAAATCTTGCACACGATCCTAATAACAAACTTAATCACGCAAGCTTAAAACTTTTAACATGAAAAAAGATAAGCATTATTCTTAACCCAAAATATCATGGAGAAAATAGGGGTATGGATACTAACATTTGCTTAGCTTTCTAAATGATTCCATATTAACAATAGCTTAACATACACTAGAACAATCCATACACAAAATAAATCGTGATTAACGCTACTAAGCCAAAATCTTAATGCACATGTAACACATCAAATGAGGGACGTTTAAGGTGTTTTATTAACCCAATGGGTCATCACCGCACCATACCCAAACTGTAAAACCACTTCATTAACAAAGTGTTCACTAGTTATTGACATTTGTTCAAAACTGCAGATTTGCGTGACTTAACGTACTCCAAAACCTTCTATTACTGACCTCCATATTTCATACCAGAAAAATCACCTATGTTAATTATATATGAGTATATAACTACATCATGATTCCATGAGCCATTTTACATGCACAAGTACTCCTAAGAAAATTAAACTTCAAAACAGTCCTAATTCGGATCTGATTGCACACTAAAAAGTTTAGACTTAAAAATCGTACTTAGACTCCAAATTAGAAGCTCTCCTTTGATAGATTTCTAATAAACACATAGAAATAAACTCTTGTAGAAGATCTAAGCTAAATTCAAATTTTAAGTGGGGGTTTTATACCTCGTAATCGGACCTAAATCTGACCTGTATTTACTACTTTGACAACTTTTCTTACAATCAACGTTTGAATGTCTTCCCGACCTCAAAAACCTTCGAGGCCGGATGTTTTGAAAACTAGACACTCTTAGCTATGTTATAGATGCCGCAAAATTGACAAAACCTATTACCATCATTGAGATAATGGCCGAACAACACAGCCCTAATTCTGCCTCAATCCAAATCAAATTCTAACGCGAATTAAGTTTAACCAATTACATCCATAAGCTTCTAATTAAACCCTAATCATTATAACATGATTATTATATCATTAAATACTGATCTTAATGAACCCTAATTATCCACCATATTAATTATTACATGATTAAATATTAATAATATAAATAGGAATTAATTAAACTTACCTTAGAGCTTGATTTCTTCACAAAAGCAAAAACCCTAATTTTTCCTCCTCTTTTCTCTCTTGTTCGACCGGTTCTACAAGGGGGAGGGTTTGGGATTTTATTTTGTATTTATAGCATCCCCAATTATTTATAGATAAGCTTTAATTAGAGTTTGTTTCCTTTTAAAACTCCTTTTTTTTCTTTTCTTTCCCTTATCCGGCTGAATGGCATCTTTTCCTTTTTTTTATTTTATTTATTTATTAATTAATTACTTAATTATTAACATTACCTTAAGTTTTTATAAAAACCTAAGCTTATTATTTTTTTCGGGGATACTTTTTTGCGTTACGAATTTACATAGACTTTTAAAAATATTTAACTTTTTATTTTTTTTATAACCTAAACATTTCCCAAAAATAGAATTTGTCACAGTGTAGGAGTAAGATAACCATATATTAGAAATGAAATGGATGAGGGATACGCATTTGGGTGGTGTTTGGGTGATAATTTGAGGTGGAAGGGTTAGCTAATTACTTACACGAATACACTTTGGTTTGGTTGCTAAGCCAAGACTCGGAAGAAGAACAAACTCTACATAACTCTACATTAATCTCTTTCTTTTTCTTTTCTCATTTTTTTATTTGAATAACATAATACATTACATGGGGTTTATAATACGTACCCCTACACTTGAGCTTATACATGCTCGGTATTTACAATCTAACAAATGACCCGTTTTGAGGTGGATCAAAATACCATGGAGATCATTTAACAAACATATGGATGGTTCTGAATTACTTTTCGCTTCCCTTTCTTTCGTGTTGAAATAAATACAATAAACCAACTACCTATGAATCTCAATCGTCCCAAAACTGTATTTACAAGGATAAGGACTTAGCAACTGTGTACTCAAATAATTAACTTGGGTTATCACAATAATGTAGTAAAGGAGAGTACATATAAGGTAGGCTAAGGATTTTTTGGTGTAACTATTGGTTTAAGGGTGACAATGCTCTTCATTAATAGTCTGGATTAACTAGAAAAATACGAGAACCATAAAAAAGGATAGGCTCGGAGGGTTGTACTAGGGTATCATGCACTAAAGGTGAGTGCATGGAAAGGGTGTGGGATAGTTATATGATCGATGTGACCATCATAAAAATTACAGGTTTAAAACATGGGTTAATCCTAATGCCTCTTATCAAGGCAAATTTACTACTTACTATGTGGTCTCGGGTGGATTGCATCACAAAAACAAGTTCTAGAATTAAATATGCTACCGGTACACTCTCATAATCCTAAATAACCGATACCAATATTCCAGAAAAGGCGACGAAACCACGCATACACATCCGTAATGACAGAATAGACACACATGATTGCTCACTCCTTAACTCAAACAAGCTAAAGGTATAATATCTAAGGGCGAACCTCATATTGTGGGAGTGGAATTTTAAGGGTTTTTGTGCTAGTCATATAAATTCCTATCCATGAGACGCTAGTAATAATCGATTTTCGGTTGGTGTTTCGTTTTTTGTGTCATATAAAAAGTTACAATTTTGGTTTAAAATCACCCTTTGTATGCTATGTTTCGTATATTTAACTATTTTAAGGACAAAGTAAATATAGCAAATGAAAAAATAGTTTCTAAGGCTTATTTTCTCCCTACACTTAAGTTGAACATTGTCCCTAATGTTCTCTAAAAGTACCTGTTAAAACAAATAAAGGGAAAAGAAAACAAGGAAAAGAAACTAGTAATTTCCCTGGTTTACTCAATAATGGAGAAGAAACATGCGATAACTGGTTAAATTGTCCTCCGAGAATCATCCAATGAAACTTCCAAAGAACTTCCAACCTTCTTCTCATCAAATATAACCTGTAATCAAAGACAATGATAACTATACCAAGCATAAAATGTGTGATTTACCAATATACAATATGAATTTAGGGTTCGACTCGATAGATAGGATGAAAGAATTGTTAAATTCATTAGGTTTTGCAGGTTTATAATGGAAGAATTAATATATTAAATGTCATGCAAGTTTTATTTTCAATAATAATTAAAAAACTTTAAGTTTTCAGAACCTGGGCGTTTGACGCCGTCAGGGTTGTGGTGACCCCGTCACAGGTGTCGTGGTGACGGCGTCGCGTGTTAATCGTGACGCCATCTCCACAGTCTGTGAAAATGAAAATTTTGTTTTTGATGAAAAATTTCCTGCACTTGATTCCATAAGTTAATTCCTGTACAAAAGGTTGCATAAAACCTGAGATTTAACAATTCAATCATATTACACGAGACTGGTGCTAATTAATCAAAACAATTTATTTATCATATTTGAATTTGGCTCAAAAGCCCGCGATATAAAACTCCCCTTACACTTATTGTTTGCAAAATACATTTGATTGAAATTAAGAACGAAAGTTAAGACAAACAAGCATGGATTTACTAGATACGTTCATAACATAATAAAACAAACTATGAAGAATAAAACACACATGACACTCCTAATTGCGGGAAAAGTAAATATTGGGTTGCCTCCCAAAAAGCGCTTGTTTTTGTTCGAGTCACAAGCCTGACTCTACCCTTATTTAACAGATAAAAGGGAGGGTTCCCTTACACTTGAGTTCAAGTACGGGTGATAGTAACGGTACACACCATTGTTGTGAGAAGGGGTCAGATGCTGAAAAATTGGTTGTTGAATTACATGCTCCAAATGGTGTGTCTCATTAATCCTAACCTTCTCTGCTTCTTTTGGCCTAACCGGGTGACTTGAGTCTCTTTCTAGAAGAAAAACTTCCTCGTATTCTAATTTCCAATCATCTCCTATCATCCCTAATTTTGAAAAATCAACACCTAAGGATCCACTATGTCCTAATAAACCCGGTTTAAATCCATAATGTTTCTTAGGGTCATCTACACATGGGCGATAATAGCAATACAAATCCTTAAGGTGGAAAGACACCACAAGAGATGAAGGTGGTGTATGAATGGTCAAATTATCTAATACCTTCATCCTAAAACTATCAAGACTTTGTGGTTTGATGGGTGGTTTGAAGCCTCTTTCGGTTCCTAGACTTGCATCTAAGGGTGGACAATTAGGTAAGGGTTGTGGTTGAGGCTCTGGATTATCAAAACTACGATCTTCCCTATAACTAAGATGAGCGTTGTGATTACAATTCAAGCCTACCTCCTCTAGTTTTGTTTCGTTAAAGGTTCTACCTCCATCGGGATTCCTATGATCTCTTCTACTTCTTTTGGGTGAGTCACGGGCGATGTGTATACCTCAAATGATGGAAGGACTTGTAGGGTACTTTGTGGGCTTGGATTATCTACCTTATCCTCCATCATATTTAGATCTCTTATAGGCTCATCATCTAACCATGCCATGCACTTAGGTATCTTAACTCTAACCACTTCATTCTTAACTAATTGAGTCTTCAAATTTGCTATTGTTTGGTCAGGAATAGTGCTAGTTGGGTTTTTCCACTGTTTATCGCATTGGGCACAATCCTCAATGGTTTCCCATGCTTTTTTAGCACTTAATACCCTAAGGTTCCCACCTGCTGCATGGTCAATGTCTATTTGGGTATATCTATTGACATGATCACAAAAGAATTGAGCCAAGGACCATAAATCAAGGCCATGATGAGGGACTCTTTGGATTAATTTTTTGAAACGAGTCCATGTATCATATAGAGATTCATCTTGATGTTGTTGGAACACCAATGTATATCTTTGGAATGGGAAGGTTGTGTTTCATAGGGGGTTTTGAAAGTGTAACACCCCCAAATTGGGTCGCAGCAGAATAAGGATATCCGGGGCGTATCACTTCATAGATCAATAGCACAAGATATATAAGAACGACAAAAAGTCATTTAAAATGATACATTGGATTTGATAAAAGGACTTGTTACACCAAAGCATACAGCTTTACTTATTCCTTGTTTGATATTTACAAAGATTAACAATACATTTCCCAAAACATATTACATCTAAATCTTTAGTGTGATAACCAAAAGTGACACCAATGTATCCCTGGCATCTCGTGCCTATTGACCATCTGAAAACATTGCTTTAAAACGTCAACAAAAATGATGGTGAATTCATAGGTTAGTAAATTTTAATATGCAGGACCGCAAGACTTTCCCCATGATAATGCAACAAATGCAGTCATTACAAAATCCGATTACGTTTTCCTAAGCTCATGACACTGAAGCTCGACAATTATATTCGCAATAATAAATATTTCTATTCTGTCCGATCAGATGTTCAACCCTAAACATCCCAAATCTGACATGCTATAACGTTCGTTCCTAGTGATAGCTAATCACCCGAACGGGGAGGTCAATCCTAAATAGATCTATTCATAACATCCGCGCTCACATAATGTAATTCACAAAGCATGTTAGGTTATCGCTACTTAGGCAAACATGTAATCAATATACAGTTCATGATAATGGGCTCAACTTGGGTTATCGCTACTTAGGCAAACACGTAATCAATATAAAATATACACTTGCGTCCAATTTATAAAACAAAGCATGTTTCCACCTTAAAGTTATAAATCATTGAAATCGTAAAACTGTGGGATATGGAACTCACCTCGTAGTTATGGGAGAAATCCATATATCATAGATTATAGGTCAAGTAAATGATCGAATGCACCTAAACTTATCATTAGTGCGTATAAGTACCATGTACTTTGATTAACCAATATCATATATTCCTATATAGCTCATCATACTATCGTTCGGGCTATCATAATTAAGAGGTCATGTAGTGAACGTTTGTGGAGAGCTAGGACACTTTATTCGTTAATACGACAACTCGTAGATACGCACCCCCCACGAAGAGGCCTCATTATGAATACTCCAATGTAATATAGAACTTTGCACCCTAATACCACATATGGTTCTATATAGTCTCATTCACCATACTAATTGTTTTGGGTAAAATTGTGTTTTAATAAGTAAAAAGTTTATAATTACCGTTTAGTAAATATAGCATAACTTTTGCTGTACTTATGCCGATTTTGACGTTTCTTATGCCCACGCTTTCGTACTAAGACGAGTGATCAAAATATTACATGTTTAATTTTTCAACATTCTGTGATGAATAGTGTTTTTACTGTTCACAACAGCTCATACACTTATTTTTACGTTTTAATTAGCGTGAAACCCATAAATGTCGTATCTTATTCATTATAGCTCCGTTTTTAGCGATTCTTTCGAGCACGTTCTCGTAATTGAAAGTTCTATTGATTTATGAGGTTTAAAAAAGTAAAAGTTTCTAGCATGAATAGTAACTTTATAAAAATAGTTTTATAAAACCCCGTATTAACGTAAATCGTATTTTTAACGTATCTTTTAGTTATTAATCCATTTTTCGAGTTTCTTACCCTTTTAGAATCGTCATGAGGTGTATTATCTTTCTAAAATGTAAAACCTACTGTCTAAAATAAGAATCCAAACAGCCCCTTTGTAATCAATAGGTATACTTATTCATATACTTGTTTTAAACACTTTTTAACTTAGTAAAGTTACCCAACAAGTCTTCAATATGTGCTCTCTTATATCATATGTCATATTATACTAATAAGAAAAAAAAATATAAATGTCCAAAGGTCTATAATTTAGTCATGTGATTCATGATAAAGATTATCAAGTCATTAACAACTCATGAAAACAATAACTTTCCTTAAGTACTTCAAAACCCTAATTTGTACATATACATCTTTACACTTAACCAACATGGTACATCACTTATATACCCATTTTATCATGATATTAACTATCACATAACATAAGAAAAAGTGTACAAAATGATCATCATAAGTAAAAATCTCTTTTACATGTTTAAAAGTGTCCTAATGGTGATTTAGCTATATAAACATCATATACACATATAATCATAAGAAATAAAGAGATTAAGGTTTTTAGGTAACCATAATAATGAGGTAGGATGATGAACAAAGTGATCTAAACCCTTGTTTAGATGAAAACCCAAGATAATAACCTTTGAAAACCCTAATCTTTTCCAAAACCCTAATCTTGAATTATCTTCCTTAAACTTTGCAAATGGTTATCCCAACCTTCAATACTTCTTAGAATACCTTAAGTATGATGTATAAACACTTGTATGGTGATAGAAAATCACACATGGGGGGCGTAGGTTTGCTAGGTGATTGGCATGGGAATGTTGAGTGTGTAAGTGAACTTGTAAGAGATGTTGGAAGACTTTGTAGATTGCTTACTAGCTAAGGTTTATCACACATGTTAGAATACAAAATATTTCCTTGTGTTTTATCTATCCATATCCGGCTTTATGGCTTCTTGGTTAAGAAAATGATAAAATTTTGGGTATTGGGTATAAAAGTGGGTATTTGTTGAAGCGTAGAAAAGTTTTGGTGGTTCCGGGTATGCCTAAACGTTCTTTATCGCGAAACGTAAAACATTTAGCAAAACAAATAAAAAATAAAATGAACATAGTCAATAATTATCTCAAAATAATTATTAATACTGGCTTGATGTAAATCGTTTTATTTTTTTGATGCACGTTTACATTGAACTGATTTAATTTTTCAGTACGCGATTTAACACTTAAAGTTTTCAATCTTAAAGCAAAGAGTACAATACAAAAAGGTATATAGCGAATTTATTAACGAAGTCAAGACCCTTATAACACGGGGTGTTATATATAACAACCCAAGATTTTTCATAATGAAAAACTTTTTTTATTTATCACTATTTTACGGAGAAATTTTCGCTTTATTACATTACTTGTATTGTTAATATCTCAGTATGTCATGTAACTTGCATAAATAAAGTAGACGAGCTCACGCAACCTATCTATGGCAATCCTGTCTTCATACATGTCAAGCAAACATCATAACATGTCAAGTCAATATCATCATATTCTTTTTACAAAGTACATTATTCCTATAATGTACCATTCGCAACGTTATAGTCAAAAAGGGCTTTAAACCATATCGTTATACCTCTAAACCTTAATTCATGAAGTGTTTAATATCTAAAGCGAATGTACAAGATACTAAAGCTCATATACAAGTAATATAACATCTCATTTGAAATATAAACTCCCTCCAAGTCAAGTACAAGTTTTCAAAGCACAATGTACAAGTCATTAATGCACAATATCCAAAATAGCCATTTTACCTCTATTTTTCCTAAGTAGTCTTGTACAATCTATTAAGTACACTTTATAATCAAGTCATGCATTTAATTTCCAACCTATATTTATTTTCATTTCATGAAATTACAAGAAACCAAAGTCTAAAACCCTAACCCGAGCTAAATAGTAAACTATGACCTGTTTCTTCATTTTTATCCATTGTAAACCTAAACCAATACTCAAATAAGTTGTAATAACTTATTTTACAACTATTTCAATCCTATTTCATCATCTCATATCAGTTATACATAAAATGAATCCAAGAAACCCTAAATGAGCCCTAAATGATCATTCAACCCGTTTTCTCGTTTCTAACCAATTCATTCTCAAGTAAGCAACCAAGAGTCATTGTAAACTCATAAAATAAGTTTACAAACCATTATCCATCATTACTTTGACAATGTACAAGAATTACAAAGCTAGGAAAACCTAAAAAGCCTTATACGAGCCCCCTAATTCCAACTCCACTGGACTATTTCTTTCATTTTAACCCATTATTAACTAAACCATCAATCATTATCATTAATAAACCTCATTTATATTCCTTAGGATCAATAATCTATCAATCATTGGTCCAATGTACACGAATTATAAGCAAAGAAAGTCAAGAAAACCCTAAACCATACCAAATGGAACCTACGACCTCATTTCTTCATTTTTAACCCGTTTTAACCCAACCCACTTGCTTAACTTTTTTAATACTTATTATTACAAATTCCTTGAGAAATGTTTTAAACATTACTGATTCAATGCGTTCGAAATATTGTCATAAAATTGAATCAGCCTAGAAACTCCAAATCAAACCCGCATGTGGTTTTTACTTGTTTCAACCCATTTAAGACCCATCCATGTGCAAGATACTTACATGAACTCCTTCTAGAAACCCTTAAGAAGCTTACCCACCTACTTAGACCATTTCTTGGTTAAAAATGAAGGCACATGGCCTCTCTTTTGCTAGAAACAATCGCGGCATCCATCTAGGGTGTCCAACACCTTCACTCTACATCCTAGACCTCCACAACTCCTTTCATAGCCTCAACACATCATATTCTAGCTCTTACACATGTCTTGATCAGATCATATAAGTTCCTTAACCCCCTTGCCTCCATTTGACTATAAATAGGACCTTCCATACTTCATTCATTCTCATCCCCTACTTCTTCTTTCTATAACCCAAGTGAGCAACCTTTCTCTGCTCCTTATAATCCTAGGATCATCTAAGAAGATCAATCAAGCAAAGCTTTGAATATTTGAAGCGCCGGGAACAAGATGCAAGGCGTACGAGTGGAAATACTACCTGAAACGACCCATTTCCACCATTTTTGCTCCTTGAAGCTCAAACCCAGGTTCTAGATATTCTACTTCTGTTCCTACACTTTTATAATGTTCATATGATCCTAAATATACTCTTGTTAAAGTTTCATAACTCAATTCATGCTTATTTTCCATTTTGATCCAAAACCGTACACCCGAAACCCTAATTTCGCGTTTTTCTTAAAACTACATGTCATAATGGTTAAATATTGTTATAATCTATCCTAGCATGCTTAAACAATGTTAAAATAACAACTTTATTCATTAATGAAGGAATTTGAACTTAAAACCTGCGCGTTTACGTTTTGAAACCCTAATTTAACCCGTTTTGCTTCCTAGCCTAACAAATCATTATTTTAAACTTGCGTTACGTTAAAACTTCATATTTTAGTTTATTATAACTTATAAATGTCTATTGAAATGTTAACGTAAGCTTGCATGGCAATTTGGACATGTTTTGTAATTATAATCTATGCAAGGGGTATATATCGTAACTTTCTGAAATTTATAACTAAAAGGGCTAAATATGTCATTTTATCAAAGTTATAACTCCAGGGATCTATTATGTCACTTTTCAAAGTCCAAGGTTTATTAGTATATCTTTAAAAGTTTAAGGACCAAAGTCGTAAAAAATGCAAACTCCAAGGTCTATTCTGCAACTTTTCAAACCCTGAGGTCTAAAATGTAACATTTTGAAAAGTTATATAATATCTCAAAACATTACCCGACATAAATTTAATTAATGCTTTCGTGCTTTAATTTCAGATATTGAATAAAACGATTAAAACCTGATGATGTGTTATCTCAATACTAGGGAGCTTCATATTAGAGGTTTTATCTTGTATTACGTTTCTGGAGTCTGAGTTGTTGGGTTTTACGATTAAAGTCGCCTTAGCTTCTCAATACGTTTACTGAGATGACTTCTGAATTATGATGCCGCCCGAACGGTGATACAATAATTCCAAAACTCTTCAATCAAACTCTTTAAACTCTTAAAACTAATGTTCTAGAGTACATCATTCTAAGAAATCAACATATTTATTCAGGTTGCATGACGTGGTTGTTTACTATCATTTTACTATATCAACATTCCCCGGTTAAGATTATGATAAGGTCGTCAGCTTTCATTTTGGAATATTTAATTACAATCTACTATAGGTGAGATTCATAACCTCGCTTTACCTTTATTTACATGTTTTATAAACCCGCGAGGGGGATACATGCTTGTTACAAAACTCTTTTTACATACTCATTTATAAATTTGTGATTGTTTTTCAATGACTTAGTGAGTTCATAGCTTCACTTTTAATCTCTTTAATGCTTTCATAAACCCGCAAGAGGGATACATGCTATAAATAACAAATACAAATGTTTTACCAGACTATATGCTAATCTGATGTATCATTACAATCAATGTCTAAGTTATAAATCCAACAAGTTATTAAATTTAACTACAAGTCGTTAAATTGACTATGGATGTTAATCTATTAGTATCATAAAAAAACAATAAAAAAATCCTACAAGTCATTAAATTTAACTTCAAGTTGTTAAATTGACTTTAGATATTAATGTGTTAGTTTCATAAATCCTACAAGTCATTAAATTTGACTTCGAGTTGTTAAATTGACTTTGGATATTAATAAATCCTTCAAGTCATTAAATTTGACTTCGAGTAATTAAATTGACTTTAGATGTTAATATGTTGATATATGAGCTCTTCGAGTCGTTAAATTGACTTTGGATGATAATGTGTTGATTGACATGAGACACGACCAATAAGACCAACAAGGCAATTAACGGGATATACATGTTATTATGATTCATGTAACGATTATTACTAATAACGGGTATATAATAACATGACCCATGGTTCATAACAATATCATTTCATAATAAATAGGTTTATAAAATTATTATACTTTTACTTGTATTCAAACTATTTATAATCAAACCTAGAATTTCACTCAACCATTGTTTTGACTTTTTAGCATGTTTATCTCAGGTAACTTGAAGCACAGTGGCGGCACGGTGAGTGGCATGGACTCGAAGACAGCAGAAACTTTATCATTCAAACATGATGTTTTAGATTTTGGGATTTGCATTTTGTAAAAACTCTGAATATAATGAATGATAACTAAAATTTTCCAACAACGTCTCTTTGAGTCGTTTTCTATGATTATGATTGTTGTATCAAGAAGTTAATACCCAGATTAGCTTTCTGCTGCTATATTGTAAAAAATGGGGGTGTACAGAGTGGTATCAGAACAATGGTTATAGAGAACAAGGTTCAATCCTTAACTATAACCACATTTCATTTTTCAGCCATCAAGGTCCTCCGTGCCACTACATTCCGGAACAAGTATGTAAAGATACATATCTATTATACTATTACATAAATAACTTATGTTATTTACAAACTAGGTTGTTATCAGAACGATGTCTTCTCCCAACCGCTCTACTTCCGATATTGAGGATACTTTTTCCTCTATGAATATTCTTAACTATATTTCGGTCTCATCAGATTATTTCTCAGCTTCAGCGGGAAGCAAATCTTGAACTCTTCGGAAAAACTCTACAGATAATATGATCCCACTAGTATTCTCATCTTTCTACAATAATACTTATTTGAAGGACGTACACGCATTTCATGCTAAGGAATTACCTATTTCATCACCAGATCCTATTACTCTACCAGCTATTTTGACTCCATCTCCGGTATTACCACCATCATTACTATTTGATCCTCGATATTTCTTTGTTCCTGAAGAACTATTACCACCTAAGAGCACGAATCTATTCTCCATCTTCTTCCTCAACTACGTTATTTACTTCATTTCGGAATCAAACTTGTAATTTGGTATCACCATCTTCCTCAGTTTATACTCCTACCCTCCTCAGGTATTTAAAATAGGAAAATGTTCAGATAAGATGTATCTGAAACATCTTGAGAAACCAAGTTCGAAGTATTTTAAATTAATTTGATAAACTCTTTCTTCATCGCTGAGAAAATGGAAGAAGGATGTATTGATGAATGATCATACGAAGGAATAGTGACGAACTAAAGATAGAACTTGAGAGAATCCGTACTCAGATTATCAGACTTCAAAAGAAGCGGTTAGGGCAAAAGGATAAGATTGCCTTTGCTCACTATAGAATTTCCAATCTTGAACAAATCATTGAGAAAATCCAAGCTCGACACCAACAGACAGAAGGATACTTTAGGATTCATATACGACTCAGAATCAACAATCTTTAGAATTTTATAGCTTTATCTAGCACATGTGGATGTGTGGCATAAATAAAAACGCTTGTCAAATCTTGACTATGTACAGTATATGAAGCAAGTCTATTTATAAAGGCAATCCAGCTTCGTAATATTAATTGTTTCCAACTATCACTCTTTCATCATCATTTCTCACTAATTGCTTCATTATCTTCGTCTCTTCATGATTCATACTTAACCCCTAAGTGCTTAATTCAAAAAATAAGCATTCTCTTTAAGATTTTAATCAATCACATTTTCTTTTACGTATTACCCTCTTTAAAACTCTGGATGTCTTTGATTACTATGAGATATCTAATGAATGCTCCCAAAAGGACGTCAACATCCGAAACACCAGCCATAACTTTGGATGCCCTTCGGAAACTGATTGCTGATTTTACTGCAGCCCTGGAAGCACAAGCTGCTACCATGGCAAATGCCGACAATCCCAATAGGAATACTGGACCAAGAGAACCTCCTGTAGCAAAGAAGAGGAAATTACAAAAGAATTTATAAATTGTCACTTTCTACTTCAATGGCACGAAAGGTAGCTGTTAACCTCATCCATTGGGTTTCAACGGAATTGAATCGGTGTTTTATCGGTACTTGTTGCCGAGGAAGACAGGGGGTGACATTTACTATGGTACTCTAACCAATGATGCCTTTGTCTAGTGAATGCATTACGTCCCAACGCTAACGGAATAGAAAACAATCATCAATAGGTCACCTGGACAGAATTAAAAGAACTCTTAACCAATAAGTATTGCTCGGAACTATTCAGAAAATGGAAGACGAATTTTTACAACTTGGTTGTGAAAGGAAATGATCTTAAGACTTACATTAGGAGATTCTAAGAATTAGCCGTCTTATGCCCAAACATGGTACCAAATGCCAGACAACTCATGGGAGTCTTCTATTCAACGGATTACCAGAAGTATTGAAGAAGTTCACTGCTTGAAGCCTCAAATTAGGGGGAAGCATCAACTATAGCCATAGATTAATAGGATCAGTTATTAAAGCATGATTTGTTCTAGAAAACCATAGTGATCGCAAAATGAAAGCTTGAGGATGAGAGAAACATCATCAACAACAACAATAACAACCGTAACAATGATTACCATCGACAGCAGAATAGAAGACAAGAAACCTTCAGAACTTATACTGCCACCAATGGGTATGCTGGAAACCTTCCCTTATGTAAGAGATGTAGAATACATCACACGGGACCTTGCAGTGTCAAGTGTAAGGTTCTGCAAAAGATTGTTCACAGTCAAAGTACTGAACAAATAATAGCGCCACAAGAAGTAATACTTAGAGATGAGCTTGTATCACTCATAAGAAACAAATCTCGGAGATATTCAACTCTCTCATCAGAATCTTCTTCTATCTAGAAAAACTATAATCATCATATACAATCCTTGTCGTTTGTTACTTTTTTTCTTACTACAATGAACTTAGATAAGTATTAACTCTTTTTCATATGTATAAAAAGTTATCCATGAGTATATTAAAGTGATAATTCTGTTACGTTTACCTTGTTATCTGATGATATCAAAACTCAACATCATTGTCGGATTCTATTATGTTCAAGCTTGTTACATCTTGTTATCTGGTGGTATCAAAACTCGACATTATTTGTCGATTCTATCATACTCAAACTCTAAATACTCTCCTCATACCTTTGCAACATAAATTTTCATCCTCGATTATATGGGCGTCAGTACAATCAACATCTCAATATTATCTAACAATTCATTACCATATCATGTTTTTATGCTTAGGTGAGATGATTTATGATCATCTTATTGAAATGAATTAGAATGCTTCTTCATTTGAATAAGAAAATTATAAATCCCTGAACTTAAGTATATAACATACGTACAAACAAGTTTCTTTCAATCCGTTTGTACAAACAATTCCTTAATCATTATCATTATTACCTTCATCATCTCAAAATCTGTATCTCACGTGATTAGCAACTCTCTTACAATCGTTCCTTGACATCACTCATTCCATGATCTCCATATTCTAAAATTCTCTGTTATATTCTGCAACGTAATAACAAGGAAACACACAAGAATCTATACAATGTCAAATGACTTCAATACCACTAGGTATGAAAATTTTGACAAAGACTTGTGATAGCATTCTTATTTGATGTTGACTTTTAAAGGTTAATGAATAACGATTCTTTACGATCTGAGTGGCGCAACGTATTCTATCCACCCAGATTCTACCAGAATCTAGAGAAATTCTATTGACTGTCACCAAGAGGTATGATCTTGAAAATAAGTAGACGTGTGAAAAGAAGTAATTATAATTATGGTACGTAACATAATTATAAATGCATCACACACGTGGACTTGTAACCTTGATTAGCCTAACCTAAATTCATGCCTAGTACCTACATCTATTCACTACAACTTTCAACTAAATCTCGGGACGAGATTTTTGTAAGGGGTGGAGACTATAACAACCTGAGAATTTTCATCAAATGCAAAACCTATTTTACTATTATCATAATTGTACGGGGAAATTTTTTGCTTTATTACATTACTTATATATTTCAGTATGTCATAACTAAAGTAGACGAGTTCACGCAACCTATCTATGACAATCCTGTCTTCATATATGTCAAGCAAACATCATAACATGTCAAGTTAATTACCAAGTACATTATTCCTATAATGTACCATTCGCAATGTTATATCTAAACGGGCTTTAAACCGTTATCAGATGTCTCTAAACCCTAAATTCCATGAAAGGTCAATATCTAAAGTGAATGTACAAGCTACTAAAGCATATATACAAGCAATATAACATCTCATTTGAAATATAAAATCTCTTCA